>AWUE01020001.1:0-81283 GCA_001974825.2 Corchorus olitorius | reverse complement strand
GAACAAAAAAGATAAAAGAGTTACTCTATCTAAAGAACTTTTCTCATGAAACTGCAAATTAATCAAATTATGATTTCTAGACATTAGAGGCAAAATTTTACATTATTTATGATTGCCCAAATCTGTTTCTAGTTAGAAAATTATTATACTATGATGTTTTTTTTGCAGGTAGCTTCTCTACAAGCTGAGCTAGCAATGGTGCAAAACCAGTTAATTAACAGTCGATTTGCGATGGCAAATGCCCTTCAAACCTCACAGCAACAGCAACAGCAAGCGCAGCAGCAGCAGCAGCAACATCAACAACAACATCAGCAACAAATTGCATTGTTGCAGCCAGCATATTCAAACACTTCCTCAGCTTCCAATAATAACCTCATAAACATAAGCAACTTCACATCCAATTTTGACCTTGTGGCTGAAACTACTGCACCTTCTTCTCAAAGTATGGACCATCTTCACCTCTCTAGGCCATGCCATGATGATGAAGATGATGAAGAAGAGAGCCGGATTCCGGCCATTTTCTCCAATGATATCATTCACCATAGATAAACTAAACTTTAGGATTTTATATTAGGTCTTCCTTTTCTTTTTTACCTATATATAATTTAAATAAATTTCTTTTGACTCTATATTAATGTAGCAAATATACATACATTATATGCAGTGCTCTTAAATCCTCTGTAGGCAATGTTCTTTTTATGGAAAAAAAAAAGGTATTTCTTTTTTTTTTTGAAATATACTAATATTATTCCCAATCAAACATATATATATATATAGTGTAAACATATATGCCAAGGTTTATATATTATAGGTGAAAGCCAAATTAATGAAGCATATGTAAACTTCTAATTTTTCCTACTAACTGCTTAGGTATAGTTAAATTAAAGTAAAATTATTCATTTGTCTACAAATTATAAATAAATAATAGTTTGTGCCCAATGCTTATTAGATCAATTGGAAGGAGTTGATATTCCTTGAATAACTCCTCAAATTTGAGTTTTTATAAATGGATAAAATGAATATAAGTAATAATATTACTATAGCTGTTCTTCATTTAATGTTTAACGTTACTCGATTTCTGTATTAATTGACTAATGGATATCAAAAGATTTGTACCGAAACAAGTTTATGCCATATATATATATATATATAATAACTATAATAATAATAATAATAATAATAATAATAATAATTAATAATAATAATAATAATAATAAATATAAATATAAATATAAATTAATTTTTTTTTTATAAATACTATTTGAAACACCCAGGGATATTACTAAAAGCTCCTTTTGAGAATCCATGAGGAAGCTCGGTTTGAACATTTTTTGTCCTTTTATGTCTTTTCTCATTTGGTTAATTACTAAGAATGCCCTCAATTAATTTCTCACCATTTCCTTTTCCTCAAGCTTTTTTTTGTAATTGCAAGAGTTTTTAACCAATTGAATGTGAAAGCATTTATTGACCATCAAATCATTTAGTATTATTTATTTATTAAGAAGACCCTCAATTAGTTTCTCACAATTCATTTGGGTCTTTTGCCACTTTGAAAACTCATTCCCCACTTTGTGTCCTCCTTTTGTTCTTCTAATTTCGCTATTTCTGTAATTTTATGTGTAAAACCCATTAAGGTCTTCAGACTAATTGGTTTTGTTTTAATTTAATGATTTTCTTTTAAAAAATAAAAACGTCTCTCATCTTTCTCGAACTATAGTGATAGAAAGAATTTAATTAGATTTATGAGAAAGAAGATATTTTAAATAGCAAAGGTTAATGTCCGAGAATAAGAAATGGATTACAAGCTACAATTTTATCAACAAAAAATGAATTTTACAACTATAAAACTCAACCACGATTATTAATAAGTTATATATATAGAAAATTGAGATCCATTTAAATGACAAACTACTTCACAAATATACAAAATACTAATAAAATTTCAAATTTTTGAAACGAAATCCTTTCTATATTCAAACAATAATAACAAAATTTATAACAAAAAATGTCTGACGCGCCAACGCGGACCGATCAACTTGTATGTGTTAATGGAACTATATATAATATAGCCCTTTTATACTCCCGTACCAGAAAGAGATGAGCTAAAAAAAGTTAACTTGCTTGAATAGAATTAAGGGAATAGGTATAATAAATACCTAAAGATTTGCAATTAGGAATAATACTTTATTTTTTTACCTTAAAATGTTTTCCAAACTAACTAAAAAATATATCCTTATATCTAAACACTTAGATATGAGAAATTATTAGATGGATCTGTCCCACCTAATAATTTCTCGAGATAATTTCTCCCTAAATATCCCTTATATATATTTATAGTAAATGTTATTACTAAGTGCAAATAAGTACTTATAGCCTCTTCCATTTAATTTTGTAAAGTATATAAATTCTTTTATCAATCTTGAAAAACTTTTTGTGCAAAAGAGTCAAATTTCCCAATTTTTTCTTTTTCTTTTTATTTTTCTTTGAGTAAAAAAAAGGCAAATTCTCCTATTTTTGTACAAATTTTGGAGAGATAAAAAAAAAGATAAACAAACTAACAATTGCATTAACAGAGGGCAAAAAAAAAAAAACAATTGCATTAACAAGAGATTAGTCGGCCATGACGTGGCAAGACACTATTTGTCCGTTCCGAGACCTACCTAACCTTATGGTCACATCATCACCACCCAGACGTTTTCTTTTTCCTTTTTCCTTTTTCTTAAATTAAATCATCTTCCTTCCCTTTTCCACAAACAAAAATACAAATGAACCCGCACTCCCAAGCTGAAGAATAAGAAAAAAAAGAAAAAGAAAAAGAAAAAAAGCTTGACCTTTCCTTTGTGAAACCTCAAAATCCCAGTGATGGATCATTGATAGATTTCCTTCAGATCTCTTCTCCCTCTCTAAAAGAAAACTGGGTTTTTGTTTTTGTTCGTTTTGGGTTGGGTTGGGTTGGGTTGCTTTTAGAAAAGAAGTAACGGCGCCATGTCAACCCCAGCTAGGAAGAGGCTGATGAGAGACTTCAAGAGGCTACAGCAGGATCCTCCTGCTGGTATCAGTGGGGCTCCTCAAGATAACAATATCATGCTTTGGAACGCTGTTATTTTTGGGTATTCCTCAATTTTCTTCCTTTCTTTCTCCTTTTTTTTGCTTTTTCCTCCTTTGATTTGGTTATGGTTTTTTATGTTTTGGGTTTTGGTTCTTTTTGGCAGGCCTGATGATACTCCTTGGGATGGAGGTGATTTTTTCCTTTCTTTTCTGGTTTTCTCTAGCGTGAATTTTATGAAATATTTAGTGCTGTTTGTTGAGCTATTGATGTTTTCTTATGGGCTTTTGTCGGAATTTTTAAAATTGAGCTATGATTAGTATGTTGCTTTTTTGGTTTGTAGCTGAAAATTAATAAAGTTGTACTTTTTTGTTGTAATTGCCTGTTGATTTGGTCATTTTACCCTGAATTTTGAGCTGTTATGTATGTTTTTTCATGCATGCGTAATCTAGCATCCATAGATCCGTAATTCTGTGACATATGATTAATTTGAGCCAGTGAAGGGGGGGTTTTGGTTTAATCTTTGTGGAATCTGTTTTTCATGAACTATTTTGTGGTCTATGGCTCATTTTTTTTCTGCCCCTTGTATGTTTACTGTTTCTGATGCTTACAAGTATTGTGGAGTGATAAACTGATAATTGATTTTAGCTATTATAATAATTGCCTTTTCCTTGATGCTATCTGCCTTTTGAGTGTTTGTTTGATCGCTTTTATACTGAGCATTAGCTAGTCACAATCATTCCAAAGTCTATTTATTTGAATTTGAGGGTTTTCCTCGCCCTTTTACATGCAATTGTTGTTATAACTTGTGGAATTGTTGCCTGAAATAGTTGGTTTTGAAACTATGACCTTTCAAATGGTAAATATGTAGATCTTTTCTGTTGCTATAACTTTGTGGTTTGAGTGGAAAGAAAGTTTCTGGGACTTGGCTGGGTGCAACTAGACGGGTCAGCTGGTTTAAGAGTCTATAAAATTGGTTAACATCTTAATGCCGTTTAGCCCTTTTAGTATATCTTAGTTTCTTCTTTTCTGTTTCTTGGTTACTTTTGTGGTTTAGTGATATTTTAGTTTTCTTGTTTTTGTAGGATAATGAGTTAGTTTGTGTTTCTCATTTAACACTAGCATTTTCTTGAGTTTCTCAGGTACGTTCAAGCTGACTTTGCAGTTTACAGAGGATTATCCAAATAAACCTCCAACTGTCCGATTCGTGTCACGAATGTTTCATCCAAATAGTATGTGCAAGATGTCTGCGTTGATTTTAATTGTGGCCATAGCTGCAAATTCCTTCTGCTTTTGCTTCTTTTGCCATCTAACGATCAGTCATATCTTTACCAGTTTATGCAGATGGAAGTATTTGTCTGGATATTTTACAAAACCAGTGGAGTCCTATATATGATGTTGCAGCTATACTCACCTCTATCCAGGTGCAGCATTCTGTCCCTTTTACCTTTTGCATTTTCTCTCGGAAGAAATTTTGTTTCTCACCAATGGCCTCCTCAAATTAAAACTTTTACGAGTTATTTATGCCTTCACATGGTGTTTCATCTGTTTTTTGCAAAAAATTCTGGCCTTTGTTTTTAGTTGGCACAAGCATTGATGCAATGAGCATACTCTTAATTGCAGGTCATCAAAATTAGCTTTTTAATGTTCATCTATTATCTATCGGAGAAGTCATAATTGAAAATTTTTAAGTTATTCATATTGACCGTATAAAGTTGTTTGTCTATAGCGTGCCTCTGTTCTGTGACATATTATTACATACGAAGAGTTTCACCAACAACCTAGGCACTTAGAAAACATGAACAGCTTTCTGGCCAAAATAAAGAGAAAAGGAACAGCTTATAAAGCCATTGATTGGACTGCCTGAAAATAATTGAACTGTGCAAGCGTGATGTATCAAATATTAATAAAATAAAGCCTTCTGAAAAGACTGGAGTGGTTGAGGATAAGCTTTAGATACAAGAGGATACGTGTGGTGGAGATTAAATGCTGTATAAGCAGCCTGTAGGGCTATGTACATAATGGTAGGCCTTGGGAATAAGCAGGGCGCCATGTTCTTCTTACCTTTAGTTTTTGTCCATTTCTCCTTTTTAGCTGCCCTGCAGTTTTTGTCCATGTAAAGTCAATTGAGTAGTCATTGTCAAATTTCTTGTCATAGTAAGAATGTCTCAGTTGTTTAAACAAAGTGCTTATGCGTGATGGACCAAAATAAAGGGATTGAGAAGTTGTCACTGTAATTGTATACATGTAAATGCATGTGAGTGTCCTTATAATTATTTTGTGAAGCAAAGGCGGTCTGAAGCTAGTAGTACAAGATTGTGTGATCAATCATAGCTTTGTTGCCATAGAGTAATACTTGCTCAGTGAAACAAAGGTCATTTACGTGGTAGACTTTGTTTCAGCCTTTAAATATGTATTAAAAAATTTTCTATAGTCCAAGTGGACTCGTATGTTCACTACTTCTTTCACAAGATAATTGAGAGAGGCCAAAGGAACTATTGCCTGAGCTTTGTCCTGGCAAATCTCCATTACTTTTAACTAATAAAAGCAATAATTTTGAGAAGGGTTCCCCCCTGTTATACATTGAAATTGACATCCAATTCTTTTATTGACTCTTTGCAGTTCATTTTTCTGCATTTCATCTCTTCCTATTGCTAATTAGTTCCTGTCATATCTTTGGCATCTTATTTAATTATTTCTTAGTCTCTTAGAAAAACTAGGGCTGAGGTATATTCAAGGATCATCTTTCTTGGTCATAGGAAGGGAATTTGAGTCTTGATAAAGCCATGAGTTTGAATAATTCTGCAGCTTATACCACTCCGTCCTCTTCCAGATTCTCTAGTGCATAGAGTGCATCCCTATTACGTTCATATAGCTTGGAATACAATATGAAATATATATACTACTTATAAGATAAAGCACAAGCTTATCTTCATGAAGCGAGATGTAAATGCAAGCCTTTTTCATTTTGTTCTTGTTTGTCTTCTTTTAGCCCACATTCTTGTCAGTAGGAACCTCATGTAGTTCTTTGCACAATTTGGCTGAATTACTTATAGCATGATTTGCACTTTGGTCAAGTTTAATATACTTCACAGTGAAGATGAGATATTAGTATTACTCACCAACTATTGCAATTTTGTCCTTTGATCAGTCTTTAAATCATTGCACTTGATAGGAATTACTTTGGAATTTGTGATTAAGTACTAGTGTTCTGATCAAAATCAAGTATTTTGGAAGTGGACCTATAATCAAGACTCTATCGTGTACAAAAATATCTTGTCAATTATCATTATGTATTTCAAACAACTTGGTTTGCTTAAAGTTGAGGAGAGGGAATGTGCTTCTGAGGTTCTCATTATTACAGATTATAGATGCTAATGATGATGTTGTGCCTTTGCAGTCTCTACTTTGTGATCCAAACCCAAACTCTCCGGCAAACTCAGAAGCTGCTCGCATGTTTAGTGAGAACAAACGGGAGTACAACCGAAGAGTGCGTGAAATTGTGGAGCAGAGCTGGACTGCCGACTAAATCCAGTCAGAGCACCTGTAACCTGTGTCATTCTGTGACAATAAATTATGGCAGTGGTGCTTTGAGTTTGAAGACTGTTCTCCAAACCTCTTGTTAGGAATTTGGAGTACTATAGTCTGTTTTCGTGTGCAATGAATGTTCAATGACGATTTCTTTGAATGATTTGATTTCTGCCTTAGACAGCTGGTTTTGCTGATTTCTCGATGTTGAATCCTATTCTTTCCTCATCTTTCTTGTATTGTAACTGCCAGTTTCTCTTTGTAGCATCTGTATATGAGTTATCCCTGTAGTACCCATGCCCTAGGCAAGATAATCCTTGCTGTTAGAGACTATTGGGAGAGCTTTCATTGTAATTGAATTAGTAAAGATAATTCAAACAATATGAATGGCTGCCAGGAACTCCTTTCTTGCTTGATTCTAGCTGGATTTGCCGGTTGTTTTGCTTATCTTTGTGAATACTACGCATTATGTATAGGGTTGATGAAAATGTTGGGTTATATTTCGATTATGGACAATTCGCTTTGTGACATGAAGATGGCATTTGATAGATTAAGGCATATGACAAGCTAATTAGGTTGATATTCAGGGATTGCAAAGGCAAATCTCCTTTGGAGTTAGGACATTTCTCATTTCTTTCATTTCTATAATAATGGGTTACGATAGTCCGGAAAGAAAAGAAAGAGAGCAAATATTTTGCTGATCTCTTGAAATCGGTCTTGGCAGGAATCATTCAGATAGTTACTGAGTTCTTATAAATGAATTACTACTGAGAAAGAACTAGGACTATTCTATGGGTGAAAATGATAGTTTTTTGCATTTATCAGAAAAGTTCCAACTTGTCAAGCAACAATATTAACTTTAACCCCAAGAGGAGAAATGAAGATGAGTGTGAGCATGTGAGGAGAAAAACCTCTCCAGAATGAGGCTTTGATAGGTGGCATGGAAGGATATATCATATAGCAGCAAAAACAGTCAGAATCCTCCCTAAGGCTTTGCTTGGTAGGGAGGATAGAAAGAGGAAACCATGGAAAAACTTCTAATCTATCGGTATGTTTGCCGGTTCCTGTTTTATAGTACATAACCAATTAACCTTTGGATTAAAACTTTTCCTTACCTTTTTCCTCTTCTCCATCCTCCCAAACAAGCAAAGGACTATTTTCGTTAGAGTCTTCATATTGTAATTTCCATATCCTGCATGGAAGATTTTATGGTTTCAGTTACTGCACAGAAAGTAAATAACATTATGAAGGAACTCGGATTCTACCTTCATAAAAGGCATTCTAGGTGTTTTTACTTGTAACAGGAGGAGGGAAGAAACAAGTTCAACAACCTGATAACAATGAAATGAAGTAGAAATACCTTATGGTTATTGCTAATGGAAGGAAACTCGAAGGTGTGGGAAAGGAGAGCCTGGAGATCCTTCACTGCTATGTGAATCTGTCCGCCAAGCGTCTTGAACTTGAGCAGCAAATTGCAAGTTCCACAGCACATCCTCAACAGACGGTCTCTCTGCAGGGTCCTTTTGCATACATCTGCCACAAACTTCCATCATTGTCTTTAATGACTGATCCGAGCAAGAATTCTGAACAGCAGGATCAGTTATGCTTCTCCTAGTTGCATCATCAGTTCCTAGGATTGCTTGTAACTGCAAATGATTAATGGATAATCAATGAACATAGTTTTCTCCTTTTCTTCTGAATTTTTAAGTAACATTGTTTGCTAAACAAGTATTATCATGATTCCTATGCTAGCATTGTTCGCAGGATCATGTTTGCTAAGTATTACCCTAAATAGACTATTATTTACCTGATTTGTGAAAATTTGCACCTCCTTCCTGGTTTTCAATGGCCTTCCCATGATCATTTCAAGCAAAATTACTCCAAAATCATAAATATCAACCTTATCTTCATAAGTTACCCTGTCAAGTAGCACAATGAAAGACAACATTTAGATGATTCTAGCACTGACACCAACTTCAACTCAGTTGGGATGAACTTTGAGGGGGGGAATAAGTAAGCACCTTTTCATAAGAAAACTGATTGTATGTAAAATAATCATTCAAGCAAATGGAAGTCCTTACTTCCCATACAAGTAAGTACATGAAGTTTACCTTTAAACAAATCATATACGGATAAATACAAGTAAGATGATGCATAGTGACATGCTCATTAGAATCTAAAGATGTACAAGAGAGCACTGAGAACATCTTAATTGAAGAATATATATCTGTTTGAAATATAACATTTGAACTTCAGCATCATACAGAATATGCCAATATATACAAACCTTGTACTATTACTTGGATCCTTAGGTAGAGCAAAAGTTCCATGACCGACCTGCAAGAATTAGCAGCATTAGATTTTATCTCAAAAGGTTGACTTCAAGAAAGTAAAAAAGTCCCTACACAATAAAATATATGTTACAACAATTGAAAAATATCTTCTTTGATACAATTGTTCATACCTTTCCTCCACTCTCTGCTAATAAGGGCAGGTTGTAACTGCTAATTTTTGCAACAAGGTTCTGGTCCAATAAAATATCAGTTATTTTCAGATTATTCGAGTACACACCAGGCATGATTCCTGTGTGCAAAAATTGGATGCCCTTTGCTATCCCTATTGCAGCTGATATACGTTGTGCCCACGTAAGTGTTCGTCTGGCATTACCTTCTGTCAACCAGAATATAAGAAATAACAAACCATTCAAAGTTCCAAACTATAAATGAATAAACATTCAGGCATTTCAATTGAGAATTACCAGATATCCAGCTCCTCAGAGTGCCATTTGGTACATATTCAAAAATGAGAAATATTCTGCTGACACTTGAATCATCAAGGTAGCACTCAAAGCAGTGTCCAAGAGAACTAACTAAATGGCGATATCTCAATTTAGAAATCAGCTCTACATGGTTCATGAAGCTTTGAGTACTGTGGCTTTTCTTCATTTTCAGGCATCTTATGGCCACGAAGGTTCCGTCTTTGAGCTTACCTCTGTACATCTGAAATAGTAATTGGAGTAAGATTTATGGCTACAATGCAAAAAAGGTCAGGTTTCATTTAACTATATTGCTTACCTGCCCTTGAGAACCTTCACCCATGAAAGCAGTAGTGTCAAAGTTGTTTGTAGCATCCTCGAGTTCTTCAAGTGAAAAGGTTCGATAAGCTGGAAGGCCAAGTGCTCCTAGCTTCATTGTTTGAGATATATACCCTTCAAAGTACCCAAAATATCATACTGTCATATTTGCAAGTAATGAAAGCTATGGTAGGACACCTTTCACTATTTATTTATTATCTGTTTTCAGCAATGCATTTGGACTAACTATCTGATAATTTCATACTCAACAAGATAAAGTTTTTTTGGTCAAATTTTCATACTTGAACTCAAACCTTAAAGAACAACTACTTGGGGTTCCCTGAACTAAATTTTATTGTCAATAAAGTCTTTTTGGAGTCATTATATGTAACTAGAGAAAGAAACAGAGGAATCTTACTTGCATCAGATAGTAACTTTGATGCGTATCCGGTTGATGCTTTCTCTTGAATCAACCTAGTAGTAGGTTTTTTGGTTACTTGATTTGCATTCAACCTCCTAACAAAAACAAAAATGAGACCAAGAAATACTATTCCACCAATAATTCCTCCGGTTATTCCCAAGGCAAGAGACACTTTTGATGGTTTGCTCTTCTTATGCTGAGGTATGATTCCCACAGCTAAGGCTTCATTTCGACAGAACGAAAGTGGATGTTGATTCCCCTTTCCGGTTGCCAAACAATTTCGAGCAAACAGGGAAACTCTGTCTTTAGAATATGAGAGACAACTTGGCAACTGTCCAGTCAAAAGATTTGAGGATAAATCTGCAAATTCTAGTGCCACATTGCAAGAAGTGTTTTCGAAAAGCATCCCTGTGAGTTTGTTGTCTGCAACATTCAAATAAGTAATAGAAGGTAGGGATAACAATGATGGAGGGAATGGCCCAACAAGTCTATTGAATGACAAGTCCAGCCATTGAAGCTGGTAATAGGAGCTCAATTCTGAAGGAATGCCAGACCTAAACCTGTTCTTTCCTAATACAAGGCGAACCAACTTGTTGCCAAGCTGAGGAAACCGAGGTCCAAATGCATTATCTTCTAAATCAAGCTCTTGAAGATTTGTCAAACTGCTAAAATCAGGCACTTCTCCATAGAAGTGGTTATGTGAAAGTGCAAGAACTCTAAGGTTCTCCAAACTGCTAAAAGAATCGGGCAACGAGCCATTGAACAAATTCTTCCTCAGACTAAGAACAGTCAGAAGTGGAAATGAACCTAGCCATTCAGGTATCCGACCCGAGAACATGTTATCATCAAGTATGAGTGTTTGAAGGCTAGTTACAGATGAAAGCTCATGAGGGATTGCTCCATATAGGAAATTTGAAGTCATGTTGAGTATTTCCAGAGAGGATAAACGTGCGATTTTACCCGGCAATGGCCCCCATAAACCAAGAGAAACCAATGTAAGGACTTTCAAGTCTGGAAGCTTACCAAGGGTTGTGACAAAGGAATCCAAGGAAAAGTTTCTAGATAGCAAAGGAGTCCCTTTTTTCCCAATAAAATGCAGCTGAGTTATGCTTTCTTCATAGCATACGACAGTTACTGAAGATGTTGGTTCAATGTTGCAGAAGTCTGTGGAGCTATTCCAGCTGCTTAAAATATCTGGATAGTTCAAAAGCAGCTTAAGTCTCAAAAGGTTATGAGTCTGGGAGGATTGCAGTTGCTCTGACTGATTGATTACAACTAAAATTACAGCAAGAAGTAGAAAAGACTGATGCTTGAATCCTTTAGCCATTGGAAGCATAATTGGAACCAGCATTAGGAGAAAAAGCACAGAGCAGGTTTGAAGGACTAGAAAATGAGCATAAGTTGCAGAGATACCATCAACTCAGAATAGGTACCAGCAATATGCAGAAACAGCAGAAATGGGTGTTGTAGTTTGCAACTATCAAGAACTGAACCTCACATTCCCAAGATCACATTGAGAAAGCTCTGCAAACATTACCATAACCAAAACATTGGAAAAAGAAAAAAAACTCAAATAGATACAAAACTATAAGATTTTAATATTGAGTAAGAAAATATCTTTAAACTAGAAAAATCAGACCGTAGGAGACACAAACAAAAACAAATTGATATATTCAACAGATTTTTCTTCATAACTTGTGTCAAATATAACTAAAAAACTTACCTCATGAGGAAGCAAATTGAGCAGACCCCAGCTCAATCAGTAGGTGCATACAAATTAGGAACAGAAATTTGTTGCTGGAGAGCACCTGAGAGATACTGAGACTTTTAACTAGTCACAAAGACCCAACTTAAAGAATCAATAATTTAGACTTCAAAATGAAGAAATTCCCTCTAAAAGAAAATGCTTTCCAAAACTAGAACACAACCTCTCAAAGCAAACTCAAACCCAATTCAGATTATGTGACTTTCACTTGCATTTCACACTTCTTTTAACTCACAAACCTTCCCAACCAAAAACCCACTTCAGTTTTGTTTCTTTCCTTCTTTTTCAGATTTGTCCTCTAATTCTTTTTGACCACTAAAACACTACAACAAAAGCAGAAAAACCCCAAAAAACTTATCAACCATACAATACAACTCACTCAGGAAACTCTGGATCTTACTGACACAACACAAGGAGAAATTTGTTTTTCCAAAATCCAGTGTTTAGTTTTGTTGATGATGCAAGCCAAAAGACAAGCAAGTGACACGGGTCGGGTTGAATGGAAACTTGTAACAGCCAAATATTTCAAACCAAAGCTGACCTGTAAATTCCACAAACCGACATCTCACATTTTTTTTTTCTCAACAGGAAAAAAAATGAAAAGGAAACTCCCAAACAAGTTTCTTTCTTCTTTTTCCCACTTAAAGAGCAGCTAAGCTGGAAAAAAGCAAAAGAATAAAAGAAGGATTCCTGCAGAAGATAGAGTGAAACCCTTTATTCCCCATAATTAAGATTGCCATGCAAACACATGTTTCTAGTTATAACATAACTACTTTGTATATAGTAAAAGTTTGTCAGATTTGGATAAACAATGGATTATTAAAAAGTTGATGTTAGAAATAAAAATGGGTTAAGGGCAGATTAGATTTAGAACAGAGTATTAATGTAATGTGATTAGCTTTCGGTTTCTGGTAAACTTTGGGTTTCTTCCATGGTCCTGTTTCTACTTTGAGGTGTGACCCCACTCTTCCATGTTTCAGTCTGTTACTTTGGCGCCTTTCTTTTTTTTCTTTTTTCTTTTCTCTTTCCACTTGCATTAAACTAGTTGTGTAGTAACTCCTCGTTTTGAAATTCAGTTTGTTTCCATTATTATAAACAAGACTGCTGACATTTCACCAGTTTCACTTCTGTACAAATGTTTATACTATTTCTTGAGATACACCATGATGTGAAACTCTGTCATCTTTAACCCATTTTACACTCTTGACTTTTTTTTTCCCTTCAATTTACAAAAAGTTGCATTCTTTGGCTCAATATCAAATCAAATGAACAAAAGTCCAATTGATCAATTAATGCCAAATTAATAGGAGTAGTTTGTTAAGCACTAGAATTTGGAGGTTCAAAAATATTATGAGTAGTATTATTTTTTTCTTTATTATGAGTAGTATTTACACTTTAAAAATTGCTTATTCTTTTTTTTTAATTATCCGGTAGACACGTCGGATATATATAATATGTGGTGGAGACACATTGGATATCGATTAGGAAAATCGTTTATTTTCTCAATTTATAACATTCGAATTTGAAACCTTACTTAAGTCATGACATTAACCTCATTTCACTCAAACTAGCAAACATTGATTACTATATAATATAGTACTATAATGAATTGGTTAGGTCTTTTCATTGTTATTAATGATTTAGGATCAATTATTATTGTCTTTTGTTGAAATTGAGAGCTCTCTCTCCATAAGTACTCATCAATAATTTTAAGAATGATTTCAGGTATTAAAAAGATGTTACTGAAGATCAAAGATATGAGGTGTTTAAGGAACTCACCATGATTCAAGTAATTAGTTACTAAAGATATGTTATTATGAGAAAAAAATGAGTGAATGGAAACTTGAAAAGCATAAATTATTTAAATAAGGTAGATTAAACCAAGCCGCCACTTTAGAGTTCAATTATGCTTTATTATTGTATTTTTGTACCTTAAACTTCTGGACCCCAATTTGCCAGCTGAAGAGTGAAGACTAAAAAGTCTCCTCCTTAACATGCCCTACAGCAAAGGGCATCTCTTCTCTTGAAGTAATATGTTTCCAAGTCTTCATTGATCCCAATGGTACAAGATGAAGAAATTGCATATATAGAAAATGTAGACACAAGTTGTGTTGAATCCAAAGAGCTTGATGCCCCCTTTGTAACATTTTATGTTCGAATCTTATAAATAAAGAGAATAGACATTGTATTAAGAGAGTATCCTCTATTTGAGGTTCAACAAGACTACCCTTCAAAGTTCAAATTAGTCAGAATTCAATGTAAGTGCAAAAGAAAATGTATGCATCTAGCATTAATTGCCTAACTAATTGTAAATAAAAACTTGGTAAAAAGGACAGAGCAAACAGAACCAAGAGCTAGGTTTACATGCATGAGCATTTTCCTAGAACTAGATACCCTGTAAGAAAAGTGAGTTTGCCCAAGTACTGGAAAATGGAAATGTTTAGTAAGAACATGTTTGGCTTAAACATGGAAGAAACAAGAAAAACATCTAACAAAAGAAGCTGGCAAATGGCAATCAACCTCAAATGTCTTTATTTTTATGTAGTGTGTAATAAATAAAGGTCCCCCATTTTTCACTTAAAAACTCTTTTTAAGTCTCAATTCTCAAACCCAAAATTCCCCACACACTCCTCAGTCCACAGTCCACACAAACCCAAAAAACATTGAAGAAAAAAACAGGTCTCAAATACTGAAACACAGATCAGCATCAGCACCATAAATATTACTCTACTATGTGTGAAATCTGGCTTTGATCCCCCACCATGTCAGAAATTTAATTTTTAAACTAAATCCTAGAGTAATGAATGATATAAAAACATAATGTTATTACTATAATAATTTATGAGAAAAAGGAAATATAAAGGACATAGTACTAATTTTTTTTGGCAATTGCAAATAGCATGTGGCATGATTAATTTTTGTGATATAACAAATTCTTTGAATCAAAACA
The DNA here is from genome assembly GCA_001974825.2 of Corchorus olitorius. Taxonomy (NCBI): domain Eukaryota; kingdom Viridiplantae; phylum Streptophyta; class Magnoliopsida; order Malvales; family Malvaceae; genus Corchorus; species Corchorus olitorius. The sequence goes on along the minus strand of AWUE01020001.1, from coordinate 66,500 downwards.
GGCATCTTCTCTTGTCATGCAAGCCAGCCTGTATCTCACCATTTTCAATCTTTCATTACCCTACTATTATTTGTACTGTTTTTGTCCTTTTAATTTTTATTAAACCCAATTTTTTTCATAATATTTCCTAATGCAGATGGTTACCTTACATTATTATTGGACAGCAAAGGTCCACAAGGCTATAAGAAAAGTCTTAGTATGAGGATGGATATTATTATTATGGCTCTAATAGAAGGTACTATGATTTATATCTCATCAAAATTTTCTTTTTAGATTTCTAATGAGCAAAAAGGCCCCTGAACTTACATCGAACCGTCAAATAAGCCCCTAAACTTTTATTTCGGCCAAATAAGCCCCTGAACTCTTAAAAAAGGCCAAATAAGCCCTGTTGCCAAGGCTAAATGCTCAAACAAGGACTAAACGTTTTAAGATTTTCTCAAATAAGGATCAAAATACACAATTTCAACAAATTAGAAAACATACTTAATATTTTTTATAAATTGGATACAATATAAGTTAATACTAGTGTGTGAGATATATATAAATTGAAAAGCACACGATAATTTTATATCATATTACGTTTAATGAATTTATTTTGATTAATAGGGTTTGATTTTTAACTAACATGATAATATCATTTTTTATCAAATTTAACGTGTATGCATGGGAAGCATTGGTTTTCATTTAAAAGGATTCCCTAATTTGTAAAAATTTGCTAAGTATGTGTTCTAATTTGTTGGAATTATGTATTTTGATCCTTGTTTGAGAAAATCTTAAAACGTTTAGTCCTTATTTGAGTATTTAGCCTTGGGAACAAGGCTTATTTGGCTTTTTTTAAAAGTTCAGGGGCTTATTTCACGGTTCGATATAAGTTCAGGGGCCTTTTTGCTCATTAAGCCGATTTCAAAATTAAGTAATTTGGTCCTTTCCTCCATTTCAAAATTTAAATTCTAAATTTGAATTTCCATCTATAATTAAAATTTGTAAGATTTTGGTACAAACTCTTTAGCATCTTATTATCATATTGAGTTTTAACTAATTTCAATTTGGAATTGAGTGACATCAAATTCTAAACGGAAAAAGTTCTCTTAAACCCAATGTCTATTCTCTTCATTCATAAGATTTGAATCTAAAGTTGTAGTTATCTAACATCAAACTCCTTTGCTATAACCCAAATGTAAATGTGTAATAGGATAATGTTTTCTTATAAGTACTAATTCAACTTAATACATATAGTATACAATAGGATGCTATTTTCTTGAGTAACAATTAGTTTTTTTCATGTACCAAAATAGAATAACAGGGTTTCCACTTTCGTTAGTAGGTGAAGTCCATTATATTAGAGGGGAGCATGATTTGAAAGTTGAAAATGATTTGAGACCTTAGAGAACTTATATTATTCATAAAAATTTCATTGCCTTGCTAACATTAGTCGGTGATGCAGGAAAAGTGACTAATTATTAAAGTTATGAAATGGAACTCAACAGGGAGTAAAAGCAAATTAAAATTCTGTGGGATTAACAAATGGGGGAACTTTCTAAAAGAATTCAAGACCCACTTATATTAAAGTAATATAATGAAGTAACAAAAAGAAAAGCTCACCATACATTTGAGATAGATAGCATATGTAAAAGGTTGTGGGGATTCCTGTAAACAATGTCCTTTTGCCTTCTTTTGCCTTTCATTTTCATAGCTGAATCATTTTCTTAGGAAAAATATATTCAAAACTTCAAATCCAAAATAATTTAAAGCTTATTGCTAGAAGATTGGATGTTCTTTTAGTGACCCAAAAGAGATTTCATCATGGCCACAGATTTGGACATCCTTCTTCTAGGCCTACTAGGGGACAAAATGTCAACTATTACCCTTAGATTCTTGGATATAACTTTATATATGGCAAGGATATTTTTGGCATTTTATTTATAATTTATTTATATCTTTTATGAATATGAATAATTCTTGTCACTTTCCTATGTTTGCAGCCAACAGTCCAATTATATCAATTTCAATAGAAGATTTCAAATTTGTTATTCTTATTCCTTCAATATATCTATTTGGGAGTCAGCAATTGTCTCTTTCTCTGGCCAACTTGAAGTTTGTACTCCTAACATTCATAAGGAGACAAATATTTATCATTTGTTAAATTCATTTTTTTCAGTAGAAGTGTTGTTTTCTAATGTATGTTGCATAAAATATAGTATATTTCTATAGTGAATATGAATCCTTCTATTAGTTCTTAAGGCAACATGTTGACAAAAATTTTCTAGTATTTGAACTTTCATGTCAAAATTTGTTATTGGTGCTAACTGCTAAGTATATATATATATAATAGAGAGACATTGGTTCAAAAAGAAACTCGAGTGATTATAAACTGAGACCTTGTGAGAGGTTTTGAATTCAAATTCTGAGATATGCGAGATATGATTATGGAATGGAATATACTCATGAAGACATCCAAAGATTAGAGCTCGAGACTTCTTGTGAGAGATCTCGAATTTGAATCCTGAAATGGGAGAAGGCTGCCTCCCGTTATGGAGTAATAGAAAAATCCAGAGGTAGTGTGGTGATGAAATGCTGAAAACCGGTAATAAGATCATAAGATGGAACTTTTGTTCAGCTAAACCTCAGTGCAAGCTTTGAGAAAAACCAAGTGAAACCCACTTTGGGCCTTTTGAGGCCATCAATGAGAGCAAAGTTAAAGAAGCCTCAACAAGAAAGGAGGACGAAAACCCAAAGTTATGACCCAATTTTATTGACCCACTTTATTTAGAAAAGCCTTCTTATTTTTTCATGGGCTTTTAATGGGTCACATAGATAATAGCTCCAAATGACAAGGGCCCAATTTAGGTATTTTCAATTCAAACAGATTTGATGTGTTGTCCAATAACATGAAAGAGTGATCAATAATGCTAATGTAATGTCATCTAGTGGAAGATTCTTCTGATGTAACCTTAATCTGTAAAATATCTATGTTTTGAAAATGAAATATCCAAAAGCACAATGACAGAAATTAAAGGTGGGGTTATATGTAGGTGGAGAAGTGATTCCTAACCTAAACCAACTTTTGTAGGTCAATATTGACCTAATCTCTTTGATGAGCTTCAAACCACAGAAAGTTTCATAAACCATGAGCCCAACCTGGCAAACCAATAATATGCTTCTTACTTTCTCAAGAAAAACTGTGTAATCACCGATTAGATCATCTTGTATTAAAAAAAAAAAAGTACCATCCAAAACAGTACAAACTATTTACAAGGCTAAATTTCAAAGCACAAAAGAAAAGAAAAGAAAAGAAAAGAAATGAAAAAATATTGAACTTGCTGCTTGGTGCTGCTAAATTAGACCTTTTCTTTTTCTTTCTTCCATTTTTTCTCCTTTCAAAAAGGGTAGTAATTAACATTAGGCATATATTATATATTAAGTACTTAATAACAAGGTTCTATGATTTGAGGACCCAAGTATTCAATTCTATCCATTTCTGAATTCTCTGGCACTTCAATTTCTTCCAACCATCCAAATTGATCACCCTCTTCCTCACTCACTACTGCAGTTTCTCCCTCTGCAAAAATCAAATTGGCAAATTAGTTCCATCACATTGCTGAGATTATATATAAACAGTATAGTATTAAACAAAACAAAAGTGATCAGAAACTTTAGCTTACTTGAAAAAGCTGAGAAAGGGTGATCTCTGTAATATGAGCAATCCCGGCCATCATCTTTAGAATAAGGAGGACCAATAACATCAAGCACTGCACAAGGTGTTATGGCTGTAAATTGATGGATATTGCCTCCTGTTGTAGGATACAGGACAGATGTGTCGCATGGCGCCATGAAGATGCTATCGGCTTTCAATCTAGCCAGTCTCACTGAAAAAAATGACACTATAATAATTAGCACATCAAGAACAAGTCTTAATTTCAAGTTAATTAGTGACTAAGCGTGCAAGCAAAGATATACATTATATATATAGAATCTTACATTGGGAGGGTGGCATTGATTCTTTAGAATTGACAGGATCAACCCAATCATACGATTTTATGTGCATATTCCCTAGTAAAAGTTTGCTAAACACGGTCATCCCCGGATGATTATGGAGAGGGATGACAGCAGTTGCAGGAAGAAAGAAAATGCAAAGCTGCAAAAGAGAGAAAAATAGCAAGAATAAATGTCAGCAGCTGAAAAATAATCATGCTAATGTTAATCAACTAAATGATATGTTTATTAATGATAGGTTGGATCTTGCTAATAATCCATGATTAATGCGTAACCTAACCTAAGATTAATGGCAATTTGGCAAGTTTTCATGTATGCAATATAAAAATATGAGCAAATATTAATTAATAAATAGAGACAAAGCTAACTAGCCAATATCATACCGAAAACTCATCACATTGGTATATAGTTGTATAAGTGACCCTAGGAGTCCCTTTCACCGCACCCGTCGCCTTGAAGAACTGTAGATCTCTGCTAAGCCCAACGTCTTCTGGTTTCATTTCGTCTACCAAAAAAATAATGATAAAACTTGTCATTGTCGGTCGAATGGAACTACTTTTAAGATCACCCAAGTTTAGAAAATAATTATATGATGATTCAAATCTAATACAACACATGCACGCATGCACACAAAGACCATATATATTTTAAAAACCAGGTTGCGCACATAGAAATAAGCAAATCTTCCTCAGATATATGATCACATCATATTTTTTATATAATATATACTATATACTATATATATAGCCTTAAAGCAACAAATATATATGATGCTTTAATAGATGATGACTTAAAACAACCTGAATACAATACATACTATAAGGGTCCATTAAAGCTTTATCAAAACCCTCAAGTCACTGAAACTAAGAATCGTCATGACAACGGTCCAATAAATCAAGTTAAAGCCGACATAGTATATAGTATCTTCATATAACATTTTAAAATCTTTCTCTATAGTTTTTTTTTTCTGTTTATATGTCAAGTCTAGATCATAAATTCATAATCGGTTTCTGATGAAGTACTATTTAAGATAGATCAGCTTTGCCACGTGGGGGTCGAAAAGGGACAAAAATTGTTGTAGCCTAAAGCAAAGATATTTTTGATAAAAGTTGTTTAAAAATAAAAATTTACTGTTGATTATCAGCACTTTGGCTTTTAATATCAACTCAAGAGGCAAAATATATGGATGCAAAAAGGCCACGACTTTACCTTAATTTATCTAGAAGCAAGAAAGCAAGCATTATCAGTTTTTTTTTTTATCATCTCTCTTTTTCTCTTATTTTCTTTTTTTTGTTTCTTGTTATTGTTCTTTTGGGAAAATTACCTTATTCTAGCTTATCACCAGAAAGGCCTCCATTATATATTCAGTACATCAATTATTGTGAGAATTCTGCAAGAAAAAACCAAAGTGGGGAAACCTGGGAAATGACAGAATCCAGTTTGGCCTTATCCATATCTAAACTTGTAGGACTAAAAATCAAAGATCCAAGATCCCATTTTTATCACTATTATCTTCTCATTTTCAGTTTCATGCATGTGTAATTTGAGGATTCCATTTTAGTAGCAACACTTACATATTTGATGACAAAATTAAACTGATGCAGAAGTACTATATAATAGTGATTATGAATCCACTAAAAGACAGAAACTAGATTTTCACTATGAAAAATTCTCTAATATTACAAGAATCCATATTTTAACATTGATTTCTCTTCTCTTCTAAAACCCAGAGTGCAACAACAGACAGATTCTTTGATTTGAACTTATCCATCAAAAGAATATCAAAATTTTCAGCAGGCATTTGTTATTATAGATATGACAAATTTAAGAGTTTAATTAGTAACTTACCAAGAATGCTGCAAAGCTTGTTAACATCACAAGGAAGAGGAACAGTTCCAGGGCCTTTAAAGATTTCTCTGCAACCAACAAAAAGCTCTTGCAATACTTTAGGAACCCTTGGAACGACATGGTGGTGATGATCTCTTCTTCTCTTGTGTCTGGTTTTTTTGATTGTCTTGTTAACATATCTCACTTTGTTGTTCACGTGTCTCACCGTCATCGTAGTACTATCGTTCCTTTGCGGCCCAACCAATCCACCAGCTTCGACCATCATCAAAAAAATTACAGGTTTTTAACTGTTTTCATGCAAAACCCAGAATTTAAAACTCAAGAAAAACAAGAATTTCTTGATCGAAGAAGAAGAAGAAACAGTCCCAAAACCCAATATAAAGAGATAATTAACCTTAAAAAACCCAGCAAGGGAAAAAGGTGGAGTTTTTGATGGTTTAGGTGAAATGGGTTCGTTTGAATCAAGAAGATAAGCTTTGAAATTTGCAAAGGGAGAGCAGAAAAGGAAGAAAAAATGTGAAGATTTGTAAGAAAGACTGTAGGGAGAGAAGGTGGTATATAAGGGTGGAGAGATAGGCAAAACCAGGGGCCATGAAGAACAGAACAGGGGATAAAGCTTTTAATTTATAGTTTTTTGAAATGGGAATTAAATTTAATAAAAGAAAAAAGGAAAAAAATAGAAAACAACGGAAAACGAGTGGAAAAAAGCGAAAGAAAAAAAGGCTGTTTTTATTTATTTATGTTTTTTAATTTTTTTTTTAGATTCGGAAACGTAGCTTCCCGCCCCCAAGATTGAGAGTTGAAAAACTACCCTGTTAAGCGACCCCCGGTTTTTATAACTTGAGAAAGGTGTGGAAAAATTATCCAAGGGACAATGACGAAAAAACCCTTCTTTTTCAGTTGCTGTTTTGAGTAAGAGTTGCTATTTTTAAAGGTTCTGCCGTTACAAGTTTTTTTTTTTTTTCCTTTTTTCCATGTGATTATTTTAAGGGAAAGATTACAAGTATTTACATCCCCATTAGTGTCATTTTTAAATTGGTAATACACTCCTAGAAACGGGGTTTAGTACTTAAATCATTCCCCTTATTTTATTGGTATATAGTATGATCTATAAATACATGTTAAAGCATCTTCCAAATTTCACCTTGCTATTATTTTTATTAATTAATTGATATAAACAAAATATTTCATACCAAAAATAGTTTATAATTTTTTATTTGAATGTCACCATACATGCGATTCGATTCCAAATTAGTCAAACATAATTCTTAAAAAGTAAAGTAAGAGTGAAATGAGATATGAGTGGAAATTTAGAGAAAAACATATATATTCCTCATTTTTTTTAATACAAATCTTAATACATCTAACCAGTAGCGGAACTAGGGAGGGGCAGGGGCCATGACTCCCCTCCCCTAATGAAAGTTGCTTATATATTTAAACTCCCATCAAGTAAAAAGTGATATTATGGTAATATTTATAAGTTAGCTCTCTTTCATATTAGCATCATACAGATTTTCTTTAATTTGTCTCAATCTACTTTAAGAATTATAATTATTTATTCATTGTAATTTTTAGCTACTTTATTCATAGTATTGCTATCTAGAGTTCGTGTTGATTAATTCAACTCGTGACATCAAATTCCTTTGTTTACATTATATATCGGTATATATGTTTTAATATACTATTTTGTAACATTAATTGATATATATATACATATATATATATGAATATGAATATGTATAATTTGATGTTGGCTTATTGAAATATATATATACTAGTTAATTGGTCCCCCAAAGAAAAATTTCAGGTCCAGGATTCAAAATCATCAAGTTACATTAATAAAGTTAATCCATTCTCCATCCATCCATCTATATCTTCTCTCTTTTATTTAGTTATCCATAATGGAAAAGGATTAATAAAATATCAATCCATTTAAAAAGGAGAAGAAAAGAAGAAAGAAGAACAAATATCTAATTTTGTCCAAAAGGGAGTGAACCATAATTCTCATTAATTTTGGCAATAAATATGTGAGTTGAGTACGGGCCAAAGTACAGAAACGGGATAAATGTGTCATTCCCCTTGGCCTTAATTATAATTTTTGTTTTCTACCTTAAGATTCAGATGTAACTTGTAAGAAGCTTGGCATTGCTTGTCGCAACTATATTGGCAGTGTTGTCAGTCTTTATAACTTCATTTTTTGTGTTTCTTTCCTATCTTAATTTTTCTTTTCTATAGCTGTCCATGTAATGTGAAGCACTCTAGATCATGGACCCATATATATATAATTACAAAACGAATAATAATACTAGTAGTAGGAAAAAAGTATACATCATCAATTCGAAATTATATTATATAATAATCAAATGAAGTTAATGAGTAATGAATTAATTTGTCTCTAAGGTAGAAATATCTATATGGACGTATATCATATTGATGACTATGTTTGTAGAATGGAATTAACTTACTAATATTATTCCTACATATCATCCCATCAAGTCTTTCTTGGCTTGCTAATTATCTGAAAATCACCTGAATATAGATATGGATGAAACATCATTAATTATTGTCAACTAAGGATATATATAGTCGGACTTTACGGGACTAATTAATCTTTTCTGAGTAACAACGTAATGTTAAACTCCTAACAAATGTATTAATTTCAAGAATATTAATTTTTTAGCTAACCCTAGCCGCTTCTCCCTCTCCTCTTCCTCTCTAATTTTTATTTTGAGGTTTTGTTTGCTCCTCCTCATTGACCATTATTTGTCAAGGGGAGGAGGGATCTGATCTTTTTCATCTCCTTTTTTTCTTTGTTTTTAAATAATTAAGTTCCACAAATCTTTAGATTTGTTTGTGTTAAAGTGGTAGTATCCTACATTGGTTATGTTTGACATGACTAGGTGCCTTATATACACGAAGGGCCTCTCCACCTATTGCCAATTGGTTTTAGGTTGGATACTTAACATGGTATCAGAGCTCAGATCTGTCCTGTTGCGCCCCAGACCCGATTGTGTCCACGTGTAGTCCCGTTCTGTTTGGTGTTGTTCCGAGCTACACGTGAAGGGGCGTGTTAAAGTGGTAATATTCCACATTGGTTATGTTTGACATGACTGGGTACCTTATATAAATGAAGAGCCTCTCCACCTATTGCCAATTGGTTTTAGGTTGGATGCTTAACAGTTTGGGTTAATAGTCCCAAGATCTTTAGGTTTTTTAGTACGTTGAGTCAGTTTTTGGAGTCAATCTAGTTTGGTTTTCTTAGTTTGCGATAGATTGAGAATTGTTAGACTTACGAATATGATGATTTTGCTTTTGATTTGCAAGTCAGTCAAAGGAGGTTCTCGAATCAGTCACTTTTTTCTTATTGATAAAAACCTTAAGTTAGACAAAAACGAAGGTGAAAGGAAAATGGTGATGCGCATGGCAGAGATTTACCAAGAAGGTTCGATACCTCGAATGCAGTAACGGAATTAAGGGGGGCAGCAGGACCCCAAAAGCTTGAAACTTAAAATTTTCAATACACTTAATATAAGCAAGCTTGGCTAGAAAATTTTCTGGTTCCGCCCCTACTCGAATGATCAATAAAATGACTCGAATTCCAAAGTAAGATCATCCACAAATAAAGAAGGAAGATACTTCTCAATTTATTATAATTTTGAATTTTATTGACATAATTTTATTCATACGAAGGAGAATTACATTTTCTTTAAAAAAAATTCAAGAATATCCAACTTGTATTTTCAGAAATATCACTTGTCTAGTTTAACGAATTGCTTCCTGGTTCACAATAATAGCATTTATCGCCGATGTGTCTTTAATAGTGACTTGCATCGATCATATGCTTTGCCTCGTAATTTTCCCTCCTTAAGATGGAAACGATAAGGTGCATATGATCTCTAATGTGTTGAATGACCCAAGCAAATCTTTTACACACAAAAAAAAAAAAAAAAAGATGCCGAAGTAAATATTGGTTGTGTATGAAAAGTTTCTTTTTATTTATTTTAAAAAAACACATACATATATATTGTATGAAGTTGATCTCTTTTTAGTTCTTTACGTCAAGTACTTATACTATATACGTACTTCATTAATATTAAAAAAAAAACCTTTATTAGTATTTTAATAGTACTACATTCTCTTATTTATAAAGAAAACCGCTTTCATGCATGTTTGAGTTTTTATGGACCGACAACAATGATGTAATAATAAATAAAAAAGATATAAAAACATTATAGAACATTACAAATATTCTTAAAATTTCAGAGCATTTACTTAGGAAAATTTAATGAAAATATGAAAAGAAAAATGTCAATAAATTATAGTACATAATAAAATCCCATCTCCAAACTTGAATGAAATGAAGAATAATATTTTAAAAGTGTGAAAAAGAGGAGCAAGGGTATTTTAGAGAAATCGATTAGAAGAATGGAAAGATAACTTGGATAAGCAACTTCACGTGGTAGCCACATGGGGGAAAGGGTGAGGCAAAGAGGGGATGCATGGAGCCACGTTTCAGCTTCACACCAACTTTTGTTCTTCCATTTATTATTTACTAAATTGTTTTCGCCTCATGTATGTTACGGTTGAAGGCAATTGACATTTGTCACATTATTTTTTTAACCAAACAAAAAAGTCAATCTCTTTTCTTTTTCTTTACACTTTTGGTAATTAAGTTCTAATTCTAATTTTAATGTCGTTTTATCAAACGGTTTTCAAGCTTTTCAGTGGACTGTGTTCATTCTTGTGTGTAGAAGGGAAACAAAACAATGGTTTCATGGTTGGAAATATTCACATTCCGATCCTCAATTGGTGGCATGCCAATGGCATCAATGATTAGTATTCCTGTGATTTGATGTAATTTATATTTTTTTTTGCCATTGGTGTAATTTATATTTGAAAACTCCATAATTAATTATTATCATTAATTAGTTAAAAGAAAAATTAATGTTAAGTAATTCGACACTTCTGGCGGAAAAAAAAGTACTCATTCCGTTCCAAATTGAATGGTTATATTTGACTTTTTTTTGTCAAACGATTTTGCTTTTGACCATTAATTATGAAAAATTTATATACAATTAAAATTTTAAAAAATATGTTTTGATAAATTTAAGTTTTAAATTTTCCTGAGTTTATTTTTAAAAAAAATTAAAAAATATATTTTTGTAATAATTAATGGTAAAAAATTGTTTGATCTAAAAAAATCTAATGTGGTCAATCAATTCGGGACGGAGGGAGTAGTTTGATACTTATTTCTCTTAAATAAGGTAAAAAAAATTGTTGGAAAAGTTTTTACTTCTATATATAATGGATCTAGGACTCAAACAAGATTAGTTGTTATTAAACAATGGGTACCTATATTCTAGACTGAAAAAAAAAACAAAGAATCTGATGCCTTTTAAATAAGGTTTTGAGTTTAAATTCTTCCAAATGAAAAATTAAGTATTGAGAAGTACTTCTCTACCTATTCAAGAGGGATCCAATGTGACTGAGGGAGATCCAATGTGACTACTAGTAGGGTTTGTACTTTGTAGTTTGTACTTAGTGTCATAAACATATGGAAAGGAAATTGGTGGAGTCCAATTTTGCAGAAGAGGAGAAAATGGTACCACAAAAAGATGTGAAATAACTTTCCTTTACCTAAATAGTATAGTATATATAGTCTACTCCTACTTGCAATTTGCAAATGAAATCTATGAATGGTTTTATTGAAAGATTTAATCAAGTCGGCAAATTGGCAATGAAGTTAAATTCCAACAATATTTGACATTTATGTGATGGAACGTAGAAACGGATTAGGGGAGTGTTTGTGTCTTTCCCGTTACAAGGGAAAGGACATCCAATTTGCTACCTTTTATTTGACCAGATAATCATCAAGAGACCCCAAATTGTTTCTAATTTCTGTCTTTGGGCCCTGATATAGCCCACTTTTTTTTTTGTTTTTTACTAACCTTTCCAATATCCGGTAACTACATTGGGATATTTTTCTATTAATTCGGTAACTACATTGGTCCCCAACTATTTTCGAATCGGGTCATGGATCTATATGAGAAAAGTTCTCCAAACATCTCCTTTATTCATAAAACTCAAAACCCGAAATCTTATTCAATGGGCATTGAGCTTATTCTAACCCGGCAATAAAATCCTCTTCACCCGTTTTTGGTGCCCCATTGTGCCTCATTCACCAAATTATGCCGCGTGTCCCTAGTATTATACCTTGTTTGTTTTTTATTATTTTTTTTTGGTATCCCATCCGCCTGACTAATTTGGATCTGACCCGCGTCGCGCACCGGTTATGATGGGTGAGTCTCCCAACAGGGACAACTGCGTATGCAAGGTCTCGAACCTGAGACCTGTTTAAGCTGGAACAAGCCGCTTACCACTTGATCCAACCCCTTGTTGGTATTTGTTTTTTATTTTTAACAAATAGTAAAAATCTCAATTAAAACCAGGTTTAGCCCCAAATTAACAATAAATAATTATATATAAGGGTTAGTCCTAAATTTTAATGCATTTCCCATAGGGTTTTAGAATGAAAATATAAAATTTAATTTAACCAGGCAAACCCATAGGGTTTTAGAAATGAAAATATAAAATTTAATTTAACCAGGCAAACAAGGAATAAAATTAAAAACTGAGAAAAGGGTATGTGTCATTATTTGGTAGATGAGGCACCGTGGGGCACAAAAAATGGGGGGAGAAGATTTTTATCCATAAACCCGTACAAACAGGTGGCCTTAGGCCATGGCCCATAAAACCTAATCTAAATTCTAAAGACTAGAATTATTTACTATAGGCATTTTTATCATTTTAACATTTTATCCATGAAATTAGCTTGGAAGAATATTATTATAAGAACATAAACAACCCATAACACATGACCAAATCAAAATACCAATGCATACATCTCCATTCAATCACAAACAACACCCAAATTTCTCCTAAGAAATGAAGTTTCAGTGAATGAATAATGCACGGAAGCAGTATGTTCTAAGCAAACTTTCAAGATTTAAGGATGTCAACTTAGATAGTGATAAGAAATGAAGTTAATCTTACTCAAAACATGATCCACTGTGTAAGAGTGAGTCAGCGCGTCCAGTTCCAGGAGAAAAACAAGATGATGAGTGTCAAAATCATCCCAACATATTTGATCCAACTATCAACGCGGATCCTCTCGATGAGCCTCACGACAGAGTTGGAGAGCCCCACTGTGTTAAGGACATCCAATTCCAAAGCCTTCCGTTGTGTTTTCTAAACCAAAACCATCAGTTCAGTTGGTTAAACACTTAACAATTAATGGAAAAAAAAAACAATTTTCACTAAATAAATTCAATCTTAACTAGAATCAAGGTGGATTAATGCAATTAATATATAAGAGTTTATATGGTGAATGAGGGTGTAAAATATATTTTGATAGTGATTCAAAATTGATGTCATGGATCGAGTATACTTTGAGGCGTTCTCTTTGTTGTGAATATTTGGATAAGATACTTTGAGGCGTTCTCTTTGTTGTGAATATTTGGATAAGATGGCTGTTCCAGTAGCAATCGATTCTTGTAACATCCTCGATGAATTCTTAATTGATTGCATTGCTTGTGCTTCCTCTTCCTCATCAAATATTCTCAACACATAATTACCTGACTCCTCCATTCTAAAAGTTAAAATACAGAGAGATTTGTGAAACTGTCCTGTGTGAAGAAGCATAGCAAATTAAGTGACTGTTTGGCCTAATTTAATTTAAAGCTCTTTTGAAAAAGTGCTTCTGCCTTTTAGTTCAAAAACAAAAGAAAAGCATTTCTGGGAAGCACTTCTGAATTTTCCGTTTGGCACAGCTTAAGGTTTTTTCAATAGATAAGCTGTTAAATAAGCTGGGCCAAACAGACTCTAAGCCAAACTCTATATTAATCTATAGCTGAGATTTACACGTAAACAAATAAGGAGAGTACAAGTTCAGTTAGAATACAGAATACCTATAAGTAGAGAGACATTTACACAAACCCAAACTCTATCACAATTATGTCTATAGCTTATCTTGATCTGATGATTAATTATCGTGATCCTTAACAAATTGAAATCAAATTCAATCCCAAAAAAGAATATGATATAATAGCATAATAATTAACCAAATTATCAAGAAACGAGAAAACAAAAAGAAAGGTTTACATACAGCTTTCCCAAGCAATTCGGCTCTCTCCTTAATTTGCTCCCAAAGTTCGTATTTGGTTCCTCATAGAATACTTGTCAAGACTATATATCTTTCAAAGAGTCAGAGCTTCTTCCGCCACTTGTTCCACTTTTCTATTTGCAAAACAAAAATGCTCTAAACACTTAAGACCATCAAACTAATTAACATTGATATTGAGTTGTTAATTAACTCAATAGGCATGGTAACTCAAACTTTCACATGTTCAAGGACGTAGAATTTTTCAGACATTTTTGTAATAATTCTTTCAATTAATTCATTAAAGACAATCATAATCATTGCAATTTTCGAGGTTAAAAGAAGAGAAATACATAACCATGCACATTCAATACCAAAGGTCTCAAATGAAATCCCTTAATCTTTCTTCAAAATGATTATTATAATGACAATTCAACAGCAACATAATGAACGGATCCTCAATTGGTGGCATGCCAATGGCATGAATGATTGATTAGTATATAATATGCTATGATTTGATCATGAATTCATATTTAAAAACTTCATTAATTTTCAATCAACTTAATTATTGATCTCAAACTCTTCATACTATCGTGGAATTTATAACAGACTATACAACGAGATTAAATAGTTGACATGTGTCTTTTTAGAATATTAATTATTTTAAACATTAAATATATATACTATATATTATTTTTAGTTATCAGGGAGGGAAATTACTAAAGGGCCAAATTGAGGATTAATGCGGTGCCACCTTTTGACTTTTTTTTGTCTTTTCTCACTTTTCGGATGACTAAAAAACCCCTCTATGAGATTCCCCCTTCCTTTTCCTGCTACCCTTTTTTGTAATTACCCATTTCTCTTCCTTAATTGTTCTTAATTAATATTTAAGACTTTTAATTAATTGCTTCTAACCCCTAAACCCTTAATTATTTTTAATTAATGTTTCTCCTGTTGTTTTCTTTTTTCCTAGCCAACTCAGTTGTTGCTTCCTTTCAACTCCTCGGTGCTGATCAATCTTTAGGTTTGCCAAAAATCAAACATTTCATCACTCCCCTCTGTTTTCACCTTCATATTTCTTTCATATTTCTTCTCCTTCTCCATCCCTTCACCATGGACCGTTCAATATTTTTCTCCTTCTGAATTAAAACCACCCTTTGTTCAATGTGTGTATTATTATCCAATTAACAACATATTTTATTACCTCTTAGCACTTCCTATTACTTACAAATAAAAACATGTTCTTTGACCTTCTTAATTTTGCATGTCTAAAAAGTTAGCTTACAAAGATTTATGCCAATAGCAAGAGACAACATTAAAACTAATCCATTTAATTAAATTGCATTTTAACTGCAACCTTATATAATTCAATCAATTAATCAAGCACCACTCTAGAACAAAAAATGTCTGTGGCCCTTATATAATTGATTACATTAATATCCTTATTCAATCAGTTAATCAAGCATCACTCTAAAATAAAGAATGCCCGTAACGTCAGCGCATGCTAATATAACTTGTAATTTATTATAATTTGTCTCTAAATGTAAACATTATTATACTAAAAATAAAAAAAAAATAAAAAAATTATTATACTAATAGCAACAATAGTTTTAGGGGCAATTAAAAACATCTAATTTGCCTCAATAAGTAATTGTTTAAATTTATTTTCTTAATTAAAAAAGACATAGGACATTTAGAGGCAAATATCAATAGATTTAGCCACCCATGTTGTATTTGTTTTCTAAAAATGTGATTTAAGGGCAAATAACCTAATTGTCTCTAATTGTTAGCCTTAAAACTTAAAAGTCATATGTGTTGTGACTCATTAATTTAATAACGTTTTAGCTAAACAAAAAAAGTGTTTTTAAAAAAAAAAGTGTTTAAACACTAATAGAACTGGAAACATGCCAACACAAAGTAGAGATTAAATATAATACAAAACAAGTAATTAGGAGAATAAAGAGATTCTCTCACCGTTAAATTGAAACAAAGTCCAAAGCAAAACAACAACAACACAAATTTTAATTCTTATATGAATTGAGGTTTCAATTCTTATATGAATTGAATAATCATATACTTTTTATCATTATATATTGCCATATATCTCTATACGTACCAAACCCAAATATACCCAAATAATTAACAATGGCTCCTAGACTTGTGTTCTTCGTATCGTTGCTAATCATCATCAACGCTTGCAATCTGACGTCGGCTTCTTCGGCTGCAAAGTTCCCAAACATCACACCCATTCTTATCTTTGGCGACTCCACAGTTGACACGGGGAATAATAACTATATTCCTACTTTATTCAAAGGAAATCATCTTCCATATGGCCAAAATTTCCCAGGCCATGTTCCTACTGGGAGGTTTTCTAATGGAAAACTCATCCCGGATTTTTTTGCTAGTTTTTTGGGAATAAAACAGACTGTTCCTCCTTTTCTAGACCCAAATCTGTCCGATTTTGACCTTCGAACCGGAGTTAGTTTTGCCTCGGCTGGATCGGGATACGATGACCTTACCACTGTCACAACAGCAGCTATTCCTGTTGCCAGACAAATTGATCTTTTCAGGAATTATAAAGCAAGGCTTATTAGTCTTGTTGGTGAAAAAGAAGCTATGGAAACCCTTGGAAAATCTTTGGTAGTTATAAGTGCGGGAACTAATGACTTTGGTTTGAATTACTACCTCTTGCCTGTGAGTGTGAGGAGATTGGAGTTTGATGTTAAAGGGTATCAAGATTTCCTGCAAAACCAAATTCAAGGTTTAGTCAAGGTTAGTTAATTATATCAAAACTACTCAAATCCTGAAATCATGAGTTTCCCAGATTTTGTTTTCTATTGTTTAATTTAATTTTTATAGGTTAACTTGTGTTTTAATTGTTTTTTTTACAGACATTATACAATGAGGGTGTTCGGAGAATAGCAATAGCAGGGCTTCCTCCAATGGGTTGTCTTCCACTTCTGATCACGGCAAGGCTTAAGCCCTTATTTGATCGAACATGTTTGGAAGATGAGAATAGAGATGCTCGGGCTTACAATGCAAAGCTTGTGAGGCTGATTCCTCGGCTGGAGAAGTCACTTCCAGGAACCAAAATTGCATATGCTGATGTCTATACAACAATGATGGACATGATGAATCATCCACGAAAATATGGTGATCAGTCAACTATAACTTAATTGTTCAATTCATGCTTAAACAAGGAAATTGAGTATTGATTTGTTTGAGTTGATGCACTGCAGGTTTCACGACCACAAACAGAGGATGTTGCGGTAGTGGATTTCCATACTTGTGTAGTCCATTGACGCGGGCATGCGCAAATCCGTCGGAGTTCATGTTTTGGGATAGCATTCATCCAAGTGAGGCAGCTTACAAAGCCCTGGCTCAGGCGCTGCAAAGGAAGCTCACCAAAACCCTCCGCTGATCATACAATTTAGTGGAACAAACAAAGTGAAATTAGTCCATATATAGTTTTTCTTTCTTCCTCTTTTTTTTGCTTTTAGTTGCTTTTATAGCTGATGAATGAAGAATTCATCCGTAGAGCATAGCTCTACCTTGATTGATGCTTGGTACATGTAATTAGTTGGAGTTGGACCAGGTCCAAAAATAGAATAATTTTCATATTAATTTTTTTATTTATATATTATATTTTTACAAAAAATATTACTCCTAATTGTTAACCTAATTAAAAATGTGTTAATTTATTGTTAAAAATATAATTTAACAATATCATGAGTTTAGTGATTTAGAATATCGTAATCTGATACCGAAGCGGCTATTGCTTCTCTCTTTTTTGCCAAATGATAGAATGGTTAAAGAAGAAAGCTAAAGCTTTGAATTCATCATCATCAGTTTGTTCATGCATTCGGCCAAAAAAAGTTTGTTGATGCATGATTTTGCAACATGGCAAGAGGAATATTTTGTCTCCGGTTCTCGAACTAACTCAAGGACTAGACTTTATTTGTTGCAATCCCACTCGAACAAAATTGTCCCTTTTACATATGAAAAGCTCAAATGATTACCAAAATTATAAGACAAGTTTTGATGGCCCTTAATTCATATGCATTCCCATTCTTCAAGTTGCAAATTTTAATACCTACTTGAATTGCACCTTGATTCTTAATTGCAAGATGGGAACAAATTGCAATGCCAAATGTAATTAATAAGATCAAATTAAAAGCAATTCATCAATTGATGAACAAGTAGTTTTATAATGGATAAGAATGAAATTAGAAATGAGGGACTAGTTTATTGAATTGATCAATTAATCAGAAACCATGTGAAGTATTTGGATTTTAAATTTGCAAAAGAAGGAAAAATGGTACCACAAAAAGATGTGAAAGAACTTTTGTATATATGCATATGCCTAAGGCCTGGTTTGGTATTGCGTTTGGAGATAAAAAAGCTACTTTGAACCCAAACGCAATACCAAATAAATCTTGGTTTGTGTCAAAAGTTAATTTTGAACGCAAAAGCCAAGCCAACCCGAGAAGCTAATCCTTAGGTGTTTTTGTGTTTCAAAAGTGCTTTTGGATATTAAATGACTAAAATCTCCTAATTATTTTTCTCTTTCCTTTTTAACTATCATATCCTTTTTTAGACATTTTATCCTTCAATCCCATTTTTTCATCGCAATACCAAACATTATTTACATTTTTCTACCGCAATTTAAAAAAACATTTCTTAAAAGCACTTTTTCCAATCCAAGCTTTTTTCAAATTACAATCTCAATATCAAACTAAGCCTAAATATTAAAGTGTTCTACTTCTACTTGCAATTTGCAAATGAAATCTATGACTGGTTTAATTGAAAGGTTTAATCAAGTGGGCAATAATAATTAATATGCCTACTTGCAAATTGAAATTGGCAACCAAGTTAAATTTCCTACAAAATTTGACAGTGTGATGGAACATAGAAACGGATAAGGGGAGTGTTTGTGTCCTTTTCCGTTACAAAGGAAAGGACATCCAATTTGCTACCCTTTTTGTTGACCAGAGAAGTGATAATAATAATGAAACTCATCCAAAAAGGATTCACTTTTTGCTCTTTTTCCGTCTTTGTCTGGGCCGGACATAGCCATAGCCCCACACTAATCAAAGACTATAATATAATAAACCCGTGCAAACAAGTACTGTCTCTTGTGGCCTTGGGCCGTCAATTTTTGCTAGCTGTAGCCTGTAACACAGTAGACGGTCCTTCAAAGCTCAAGTTTTTACCTTGCAATCATCATTCACCAATCTGGTTTCACCCTCTAATAATTTTCTACTATTTCAATTTCCGAATCCTAAGACGAGAGAATTCGAGGAATTTGCTTAAAATTACTTCAACGAGAAATTATTATATGAATCACTTCCACCACATTAATCATGCTTAAAACAGCTATTGCTATTTCTTAAAAAAACAAAAACAGTTATTGTTATTACAATTACTAAAACCAACCCTATGGAGATAATATCCTAAACTTTGTTTTGAATTGGCATAATAGCATATGATGAGTTATTATTTGATACATCGTAAATTTTTGGACTCCACGAGTAGGTTCAAAGGTTGACACATTTCCCATGACACATTTCCCATGAATTAATTAGATTTTTAATGTTTCAATCTAAATCTAGTCCCTAAAGGAATACATGTCACCCTTCTAGACCCGAATGCGCAATATGCTAAACTCCACTGACGGTGTATTGAATAATTTTCCAAATGAGAGTAGTTGAAAGCATAACTCATGTAGTGAAAGTAGTTCTTCTAATAATTGATCCTCGTCGACCATCAAGCGGAGATGAATCTTTAGTTTTACTGCTACTCAATACTTTGCTAGAGACCATAACTATATATGTACTTCTCGAGTCGCAATCCAGACCAAGAAACTGACCCCATAAGATTTTCTGCTTTCAAGTAGTAACACAATGAGTAATTAGTAAAATGGCTTCTTAGCCGAATATTACTGCTTCTAACGTAGTGATTTGAAAAATTCATATTAAAGTTCAAAACAGCTCAAAGATGATATTACAATTTACAATCCTGATTCATATTAAGCATTCATATAACGTTAGTAAACAAGCTCTAATGATATTGATCATCTCTTCATGGAACTGTATCACATATTCATATCTTGTCTTTTGACTGTGTACAAATTGTAAGAACCGACATCTTCCCGTCCTATTTTGAAAGTTCTTCTCATCAAAAACCTGTACTGATTGCCTTCTTAACATGATTAAGGAATCCAGAAAACCCAATTGTGTTTGTACCATCTAATGAGGAAAAATGAATCGAATAAGAGTGAGTCAGCGGGTCCACTTCCAGAAGAAAAACAAGATGACAACTGTCAAAATCATCCCAACATATTTGATCCATCTATCAACGCGGTTCCTCCTCTCGATGAGCCTCAAGACAGAGTTGGAGAGCCCCACCGTGTTGAGGACATCTAAAGCCTTCCGTTGTGCTCTCTGAACAAAATACAACAGTTGGTTAAATACTTAATCATTTGAACTATCAATGCATCAGAAACCATCAAAACCATCATTTTCTCATTTCAAACAATATAATTTGAGCTATCAACATTTAACAATCCAGAAAAAAAAAGATGTCACACCACAATTGAGAAGTACTTTACAATCTAAACTTGCATGATCAACAAAAGTTAAAAAGTTTGTACATCACTCAATAATTAATGCAGGCGCGAGGTAGCAAAAGTAAAGGGAAGTTTATATATATATAAAAGCCTAACACAAATCACTACCACTAATAAAGTGAATGACTATAAGCATTTTTCAATTGAAAATGGTGTTATAGACATCCAAAGCCTTACGTTGTGCTCTCTGAACCAAAACCAACAGTTGGTTAAACACTTATATGGTTTGAACTATCAATGCATCAGAAACCATCAAACCCATCATTTTCTCATTTCAAACATACAATTTGAGCTATCAGAATTTAACCATCCAAAGAAAAGGAGATCTTTAACAAGACAGGAGTTCTATATGTCACACCAAACACAAACAAAAGGTACGCCACAATCTAAACTTGCACGATCAACTACAGTTAAAAGGTTCATACAACACTCAATAACTAATGCAGACATGAGGTAGCAAAAGTAAAGGAAGTGGAAAGAACCAAGTCTAACACAAATCACTACCACTAATAAAGTCAATGACTTACCTATAATTAAACTTTTAGATGTGGTTTGCTATTAACTGAAAGCATTTTTTTTTCATTTTTCAATTGAACAGTTTAAGAAAAAAATGTAATTTTGAGTGCAAGGCCTGTGCCAGCATAGATGTTGAAGACATAAGGATCTCATTGAGTGTACCTTGAGGCGTTCTCTTTGTTCTGAATATTTGGATAGGATAGCTGTTCCAGTAGCAAAAGATTCTTGTAACATCCTCGATGAATTTCGAACTGATTGCATTGCTTGTGCTTCCTCATCAAATATTCTCAACACATGAGATGACTCTCCATTCTAAACGAATACAAATTGGAATCAACTTCAATCCCAAAAAAAGAACATGATAAACATGATAATGGCATAATTAACCAAATTATCTTTTGGCCAGAATTAACCAAATTATCAAGAAACAGGAAAACAAAAAGAAAGGTTTACATACAGCTCTCCCGAGCAATTCAGCTCTCTCCTTTGCTTCCAACATTCGTCTTTGGTTCCTCATAGAATACTTGTCCAGACTATCTTTCAAAGAGTCAGCTTCTTCCGCCACTTGTTCCACTTTTCTATTGGCAAAACAAAAATACTCTAAAGACTTAGACCATCAAACTAGCATTGATATATATTGAGTTAACAACTCAATAGGCAAGGTAACTGAAACTTTTACATTTTCAAGAACCTATAATTTTAAGACATTTTATTTAATAATTCGTTCAATTCATTGAAACAATCATACACAATGAGATTTTCGCGGGTAAAAGAACAGAAATGCATAACAACATTCAATATTGAAGGCCTCAAACGAAATCCCTTAATCTTTCTTGAAAATGATTATCATAATGACAATTCAACAGCAACATAATGAATGGATCACCTAAATATAGATAACTATTAAACCTAATGTCTGAAATTAGCGAGAAAATTGTGATTGAGTAGTTCTTTTGGCGATACCTTTTCCAGAGATCACGTTGAGATTTGGCGGCGATGGAACGCCAGAGTCGATCCATTTCGGCGCACTGAGCTTGGATCTGAGAGATATCTTTTTTGACAGCGAATGACAGTTCAGGAGAGTCGAGACCTCCACCGCCGGAGACGGTGCTCTCGAGCCTCTCTAATCGCTCGATCCCGTCCCTTGCTCGAAGCAGTAGCTTTCTTGCGCTTTGATAGACTTCCGATAGAGTCCCTCCTCCTTCGATCGCTGCCATGCTTAATTCCAAATGAAGCTTTTCCTTGTATTTTCTTCTAGAGACGGACGCAGCAGAGAAAAGAAGATTTTGGGGGTTTTTAATTTTTTATATTTACATTTATATTTATATTTTGGTTTTGTTCTGAATTGGCAGAATTGCGGTTTTGAATTTGTTTTGACAGGTCACAACAACACATCTCACAGTTAGAAACGTTTCAAGAACACATCTTTTAGCCAATCATATACGGCCACGTCATATAAATTAGCTCCAACTATACCTTGACTTAGCAGTTAGTCAATTACCCAAAATTTGGATTATCCTCTTCTCTTTAATAAAAGCAGCCAAATAAGCTTTTCTTAGATAAATTTTCTGCTTCAGCAAGACATAATGAGGGAGCTAATGAAATGGAGATCAAACTGAAACTTTGAATAAACTCAAACAAAATTTGATAATCTTTTTCTTTTTTTCATTTTTATATTAACATTTGCATTGCATCTTTCTATTTATGACTAAAATTGAAAAGCAAAATTATTTTTCACTTGTGAGACAGGATATGAATATGATTAAATCATGGGAGACTCAGCGGAAAGTTGCACTTCTATTCCCAGATGCCGGGAAAGCTTGACGTCTTCTAGCTTGTGGAAATTGTTTACTCCCATCTTCTATTTGCATTCGGCCGGCTACTGAACTTTTCTTCTTACGCCCAGAGTTGGGTTGGCTTCCTGATTCTTCCTCTGCATCTTCTCCGAATTTAACTTGTTGCCTTGCTGCTTCATAATCAAATGGCTTTATTTGCAGAGGAGCACTTTGTTCTTTCGGTTTCTTGACTTTCTTCGCTTTTCTATTTTGGTTCATCGACTCAAAGCACTGTTGAAAGCTTGTAGACAAATCAGATAGGGACATAGTCTCATCTTCTTTATTTGTTTCAGAGGAAAGAGCCGCTGAATTTTCCTCCCCAGGTTTATCGGTTGTTTCTGGGCTACCATCAACTGATTCATCTTTATCTGAATTATTTTCCAACATTATAATATCTGCTAAAGTTGACTCAGTAGCTACTGCAGCAGGCCTTTCATCTACTGCAGCAGGAGCAGGAGGTTCTTCAGGTTGTGAAACTTCCGAAACTCTAGTCGGCTCCTCCGCTGTAGGTTTTGATTTTGACTGCTCCTCCGTACCCAAAAATGAGTGAAATGAAAGATTCACCGAAGACCTGATCTGCTCCAACTTACTCTCTTCCTCCTACAAAACAAGAAACAAGTTAGAAATGAACGGCTTTCCATACTAGTAACTGAATAAGAATGCAGCTATTTGAAAACTATTCCAACAATACATGAATGCTATTATTTCAAAAATGAAAACGGTGTATGGACTGCAGCAGAGCTATTTGATATTTGATAAGTTTCACTTTTGCATAGAGCTGAAAGCCACCATGTAATATGATACATGAGAGGGAGAGAGTTCAAGAAAATGCGGCAGGCAAGAATTGTAACAGAATAAAGTTGGCTCACTTTCTTATCCATATCAGATTTCTTCTTTGATGCAGCATTCCCAAGAAGTGCCCCAAAGCCACGACTTGGTTTCTTTAGAACCCGAATAGTTGCTCCAGTAGCCTACACAGAACATATTATTAGCAAGCAGCCACTCATCAAAATATTTGTGTATGTATGCATGCATGTTGTGTGTATATATATCACCATGCATTTATGCAAGGATAATGAAACCTACAATCTTTGCTGAAGGCGGCATAACAGTCGCATTTATTTCTCCACTCTGTCCTGAGATGGCAAGACTTTCTCTTGCAGATACTGAGGCACAATTCAAAGCTGGCCGCTCAAAGGAGAATTGTTTTTTGTCTCTGTCAATTCCAGCTATACTGCTTCCAGGCTTCAAAGATTCTTCTTTATGCTCTAGAGAAGCAGGTTGTGCGATCATCTTATCAGGTCCCACCCTGCCACCATCTATGATTTCAGTTCTATCATCTGTAGGAGTCACAGGAGGTAAGACTTCAGCTCCCTCATTAACTGCTACATGTTCTTCTGATGCCTGCACAATATGAATTGTTGCATACATTTTTCACAATCCATTCATGGAACTAACATAAAGGCTTTTACTGCCTTTAAAGCTTTTTATCAAATTTCATATGATTGAATTAATTAATCAACACATTCTACAATTTTGAAGTTTTAATAGATGATGATTGCACATTGGAAATTATGAGTTGACTACCTCTGTTATTAAGTTATATGAACAGCCTACTAACTCAAAATGCTTTAATTTCTAGACTATTAATCAATACAAATTTAAAGACTAGAAACACAATGAGATAACAAAGAAACAGAACAAATTACAGAACATATTAGAAGTTTATCAGGATGATCAAATCAGTGTAGTGAGTCTTACATTTAGCACAGACCCATTTCTAAGTTGTTGAGCAGCAGCTTCAAATGCAACAGCATTCTGCATGGAATGTTTGATGATGCTAACTACAGAACCAAGGTTTCGCTCCACATATGGGTGTTTAGATTTTAACAATCGACGTAACTTGCCAGCAGTTGTAGGCATCTGCTTGGCTTTTACCGGGAAGAAAAATAAGAACTTAGGTAAGAAAAACCAATAAGCACTAATCAAAGGCAATATGCATAATTGAAATTGAAGAAAACTTCAAAAGTTCCTACCAATCTCAAGTAGTACTTTGTTTGGCAATACGTAACCCGTACTTTCATCCTCTGCACGGGCAATAACATCTCGCCATTCACAAAGCCCCTGTAAGCCATTTAAGGAAAGACATATAAGCAAAATGGATGCCATTCATCTATTTTTGCTAGTGAGGCTTCTGCACAGCAAATACAAATATCTGAACTGCATTTGGACATTACTTGTGGTTTACCGACTAACTAATACATACTATCATTTTAAAAGTAGATTGAGGGCTAAGTAGATATGAAGACAACAAAACTTACTGCAACAATGGCCAGCTGCTCAGCATTGAAACCAGCTCCCTGCAAACTATATCATATAGCAGAACAAAGGCCATTATTTAGTTTGAGTTTGCATAAGACCTTTAATTCCACACAACAAGGAGGGTGCTAGCTAAGCAAGTAACAAACCCGTATATATGAAGATATGAATTTTCCGTCAGCAGCTCTTTCTCATACAGTTGCATGCATACCTCAGAACTTCGCTTGTAAACCTGCTAGCATGAAAATCCCAACCAGTAAGATAACAGTCAAACACAAATACCTGAATGCAACAAGGTATACAAATTCATACATCCATGTCGTAAGATTATTTTGAAAGGAAAACAGACAAAAGGCAAGAATAGCCATTTAAAGAGAAAAAGAATCAACAAAATACATGTATTTTCTTAACACTTAAACTTCCAATAAATACCATCGGTTTAGATAGATATTGATGCTTGAACAAAAAAAGAATTTCAGAAGCCAAGGGAACGTGGAAAGAAAAAGGACTCTTACATAAATTTAATAAGACTGTCAAAATCTCTCAGCCTCTTCTTCTAGAAGCATCAATAATATGATATGACATGCCATTCCCAACATAGAAAATACCATGAATAATGATTTTTAGCATCATACCTCTACCAAAGGAACATCAGAATGTTCAGATTCCTTAGGCATTGACAGCAATTTAATTCTCATTAAATCATAAATGTACAGCAAATAGTGTGTATCTTCTCTAGCATATCTGTCACAAAAAAAATAAAATAAAATAAACCAATTAGTTGTGACAGACAACAATGAATGTTTCCTCCTCAATATTCTCAATCATAGACCAGTTGAAACTTTTTTTCACCTTTGGAGAGAGAATAGTATGTGAGTACCAAAAATACAAGCATAAGTCCATAAGGAAAAAGTCCTTTTACTTAATATTGATGAAAAAATATTAAATTAACAACACTAATTACATCTTACGTTTGATTAATTCTCTTATTAAGAACTTATAAATATTTCAGTAATGCTATCTTTATAAATTAGTTGGTGATTTATTTATTATTTATATTATATCTTTTTTGGGTAATTGATTATTTGGATTTTTATTGTCCTTTTTCCGATAAGTTTGCTGAGTTGGGTTAAGTCTCGACTGCAAACATTACTTTTGAGCACGGGAAATAAAGATTTCACACTTTGCATAAAATTAATCAAAAGAGACAACTTTATAGCAAACTTAAAACAGAACAAAAGTTTGTTAACTAAAACTAAAATTCCAAGATAGAAGCAAAGCAATTACTTTTACTTTCTCGTTCTAGACAAGCGGTCAAACCAATTATTTATTAAGGGGATAATGCAGGTGTAGCAATTAGACATTATATAATTAAAGAGTGAGGATAAAAAAGGAAGAAGGGTTTAACAGAGTAGATTAAAGATACAGGTTCCAAGAGCAATGTTACCTGATCATTTCATCTGGAAGAGGGCGCACTCTCCAATCCGCATTCTGATACCTGCAGTGAGTGAGCAATCAACCTCAAGTAAAGTAGAATAGAAAATCAAAAAGGAGACAAGAAGTAGTGAATATAATGATGACAATCAAACAAATTTAAATAAAGACCTACTCTTTGTTTGCAGTGACGCCACAAAAGTGAAGCAGAAGATACTCCAAACTATTTCTTTCCAGTTTCATTACCTTTGAGGCCTGAGAACCATGCAAAAGCATAAGTCAACACATTGATAGGTGTCTAATATATATTTAAAACTCAGATTTAAATTCCAATTCATAACAATTAATAAATGCATATTCTAATTGCACTAAAAACTAGGCCTGAGTATTTCCCATCAACAAAATGGCACTCAGCATAGCTTAATAAGTCTCTACAAGTCTGTGGCAAGACTTCCCAGACTAGAACATATTTGAGCTTCTTCAATGAGTTCCAACGGGATTAGCCTCCCAATGATTATCCATAACTCTGGTTGAATTAGTTCAATCCTCTAAATAAAAAGCACAGAGTTGCCATGTATTATCTTTCGTTGGTGTGTGCTAATTAACAGTACCAAATAATTTTGTAGAAAACGTTATGATGCCACATTATACCACAAAACCAAGCATTTAACAGAAATTTCTCAAAATAACTCCTTAAGTTCAAAGTAGCAATGGGTTGAAAGTATATAACCTGCCCAGTGTCAAAGAGATTGCACAAATATATGCCAAAGTCCCGTTGAAGCCACACAATATCACGATCTGCTCCATGCATAACCTATTTTGAACTCAAACAATGTAATAGGCTCACACAAAAGAATTTTCTTAAAAAATGCAGATATCAAAGAGACCAACCTTTTTCTTGGAGGGATCCTTGAATACTTCCCTAAGATATGGACCAATATGAATTCGAAGCTTCAACGTATCTACAATAAAATCCTCTGTTCTGGTGGAAATTTGCATCAAGCAAGTCATTCCTTGAAAAGATCGATACTGATTATGCTCCAAATCAACCTGAAAATAATTAAATAGAAATTAACTAAAATCACCTATGAAAATAAGAGGGAAAATCCTATTTTTGATGCATAGAAAATCCAGTCAAAACTTAAGCCTTGACCCCAGAAATATATAAAACTTCCTTCAAACCGGGGAAACATTTCATTCTATACCATATCATGCATTATTTATAGCAGAATGAACATCACAAATAAAGTCATATTATAAGTTTTCAGATTTTTACCGCAAATTCATTCACAGTGCGTAGTTTAGCAGCTAACTCCTTCAAATCTCTTACTTCCTCTACAACCTTGAATGGAGTGGACTCAATTGAGGGGGGTTTTACGGGCTCAGTATTTGCTATATCTTTATCCACAAAATCCATAACAGAGAGGTTCTCCTGCAAAATGAGCAACAAAAGCGTTTTCCTCTCATATTGGCAAGCACAACAAATTTATAGAAGATAAATAAGAAATTTGTTTAAGAGCCATTGTTGAACAAAGCAGGATGCACATGAGATACCAGGATAAGAAAACAAAATAAAATCAAAAATATTATCACTTCGATCTCTAAATGTTGTTACTAAGGTAGCTCTTAAGAACATGATTAACATTTTCAAAAACTATTTTTGGCTTCCCACCTTCTAGTTCCTATCAGTAACGTCACCTTTGGACCAATAAAGAAAATAAGAAAGATGACCTACCTTAAAAGACCGACTTCCTGTAAACCAATAAGGAACACTATCACCTTAATGATCTATTCTAGTTGGCAGATATTATTTTTCATTTTTAACCACGCAAAGTGTTTAACAAGAAAAAACAAAGACCCGTTATATTCTTGCTATTCTTCTTATCTTGGTGGGAATCATTTCTGAGGTATATGAAGATATTCAAATAACTGTTTAAATAATTCTTGCTACTTCTACAGAAGTTTATGCCCCATCAAATATACAAACGCATTACTACTTAAAAGCTAACCATAACCAGAGCTACAAATAAAGGTACAAATAAAAGCATTTCTATCACGTCCAACAATTCTAATTCTGTTCACAAGAATCAAAACCCCTGAACATGTATAGAATTATCCAAATAAGCAAACAAATCAACATACATCCTATAATGAGAAATGAAAACAGAAATGTCAGCAAAGTACACATAAAACTATAATGGCATACAAAAATGGTTAACCATAAGGAAAAGAAAAGAAAAGAAAGATAGTACTAATAACAATTAAAAAAGCGTCTTCAGAAAAGGATTAACCAACCAGTGGATGAACAAAACGCTGCCCATCCTCACTCCTTTGCAACCAAACATGTTCAAAAGGTTGATTAGAATTATTCACGAGTATATTGTACTCTTGTTGCGGCTTCGGTATCGTTGGTATATGGAACGGCACCTTGGCTTTCGCCGCCGTACCCACAGCCAATGCCCCTTTGTTCACCTTCACTCCAGAAGAGGAACCCGAAGACTCACCTTCTTTTCTCACCGAGTCGGCAAACGAGTCAGGAACTTGCGCAAAATCCCCTTTCTTCTTCTTCTTCCCGTAAACCAACTGGAACCCGTTACTATCGGGGTCCGACCCGATATGACGACCCGTTTCCTCCTCTTTCTTTCGAATCCTTTGAAATTCGTCCATGGAGACGTCGAAACGTTCCAGGATTTCGTCGTTGATATTAACGAGCCAATCATAAGCTTCATCATCGGCGATGCTATCGATTTTGTCAGGGAAATTAATGGCCTTATTGGCGCCCCATGCTTTAGCGGAGGAGCCGATTGATTCGAGTATAGACTGCGATGTTTTGGTGATTTGATCAATTGGGAGCTTGAAATCGTCGAAGTTGTTGAAGAAATGAAAATCCTGGTCGGATGGGAGGGTCCGAGAAGAGGAAGAGAGTGAGGAAACAGAAGAAGAGAGGGGGCCTGAAGCTAAGTTGTGAATAAATTGGGAATTTTCTGAAGGATGAGATTGTGATTCCATTGTTATTGGATCGTTGTTGTTGCTCATGGTTTTTAGGGTTTTGGCTGAAGAAGGGTTAGGGTTTTAGAGAACTTTTTTTTTTCCTTTGGTAATTTCCATTGAAGACGACAGGAAAATAATAAAGAATTATTACAGAAAAATTAAGAAAAGGTGGCTGACTAAAATACTGTAGCAGCTCTTGAATTTGATCACGTGACCATGCACGTGCCTTGAGCTGAAATAAAAAAAAAAAAAATGAAGAACATGTACAATTTTTTTTTCCAAAAATAAAAGCAAATAGAATCCTTTCATGAACAAAAATGCATTGTTACTCTATTTCATTGATCATTTTAGTACCTATAATTATTTTAGTAACTTTTTATGAAATAAGACAACCATGGTAGAAATTTTGTTATTGTTCATGTGTTTTTTCCATGAATAGTTAAAATCAACAATCTTTTTTATTTGTGTGAATTCTTCAAGATGTTTTAAACCAAGTTTATAAACTATATATATATATTGCATATTGGCATTCTTTTCACTTTCCATTGGGTCAACAATGCATGTAAATTGAATGAAAAATAATACTACTTATATATCATAGTAGTATATAATATTCTTTTTTTTAGGGATATATTATATTCTATTTGATTTCAAATAAAAATGGTTTATAAATGGAGTTGAAATTAATTACTTTTAGTGGCTATATTTCCAGATAAAATTTCTCATTCAATGAATAAAATGTGAAATGTTGAAAAAGTTGAACATCTTTGATGTGAAATTTGAAATTTCCATTGTTGGAGAAAATGGGTTGATTGAGACTATAACTTTAGATGGGTGGATTATTGAGTGGGCACATAAAGTTTGTGAAATAGCTAGGCAGTAATGGTTTGGAGTTTGGACATCAAGGAATGTGAGAATGGAAGTTTCATTTGTTAGTTTTTTTGTCAATAAGTCAATGTTTAATAAAACAAGAAAAGAAAAACTTTATTAAAAACATGGAACCCTAGCCGTTCCCCACCCCTCTTCTCTCTAGGCTTCCTTATTTCATAATTTCGTTTCCTCCTCCTCCTCCTCCTGACTCTTTTGTCAAAGGGAGGAGGAGCCTGATCTTCGTTACTTTTCTTTTAGAATAAAGTCCCCAGATCTATTGATTTGTCGGGTTTTAGTCAGTTTGTTGAGTCAGTTTTTTCGAGTCAGTCAGTGTTGAGTCTGAGTCTTGCTTTTGTCCAGTTTTTAGTTTGCAATAGATTGAAAACAATTTGCTTTGTCGGAATGGTTCTTCTTTCTGATCAAAGGGTGGGTGTTGATGATCCTCGAATCAGCCACTTTGTTTTCGCTATTGAAAGCTTTTTCTTGGAAGATTCACCGAGAAGCAAAAGCGATCGAGTGGTGGACATGCGAAAGATTTATGAAGAAGGTTCGAGACTCCATATAATCATCAAGACGACTCATCTGATCACGAGCAAGACCTAGATCTAGATCTAAGACAGAAACATTCTTATCAATTTTATTGTAATTATCAGTATTATCTTTGTAATTTCATTTTCATAAATGAAAGTTACAATTTTTCTTAAAAAAAATAAAACAAGAAAAGAAAGCTGTTTTTTAAATTTACATACAGATAAATAGATTACTTAGGTTACACAAAAAAAAACGTAGATTACTTATGACTCTTTTGGATGGGCGGTAGCTTCTTATCGGTGGAGCTTTAAGCAGCTTTAAGCCACTGATAATAAATCCATCAGCGAATAAAAGTTGGTTTTTTGGTGGTTTTGTATGTCCACGAGGGACAACCGGCCGATAAGCCACTTTGTACCTAAGCAATCTATGTTGCGATGAAAAGCCATTTTTAGGCTAAAATTGCAAACGGCCGCCCCACCCCGCTGCACCAAAGGAAGCCTTAAACTTGGGTTACAAATGGGATTTTTTTTTTATACTAGGGAAAGAAAAAATAAATTACACAAAGCAATTAAATAGCTCTAGGCCAAGCTACTTATAAGACATCAGCTGTGAGTACAAATGGGATTTTTCAAAAGCTTCAATGGAAGATAATGGCCACAATGCCTAAGTGATTGGTCATATTGCATTGGACATGATCAAAGCTTCATATAATCTTCCCATTAAGGATATGAATATATGACAAACTTGAATTGTTGACTTTCAGTTCACGTATTACAATGAACATGAAAGGTTCCTTGTGATAAGAAGCATTTCAACAAATATTGAAAATTTTGCTAAGAATGAAATGAAAACCCAAACCCATCTTTTGCAAAAAAACCAAACTCGGATGAATTCAACAGAGTAAACATGCCAATGTATTATTGATGGAAATTATACATGTATTTTTTTTTTAGGAAAATTGATTTCATTAATATCAAATATCTGGGTTTTAAACGGGCGGATTATTTCCATCTCAAACACAATTGACTCCAACAACACAATCTACATGTGCCAGGTCATGTGCAAATCTATTAGCTAGCCTAGGAACATATTTAAAATTGCAAACATTAAAACAAGAACTCAAATTCTGTATTTGTTGCACTAAAAGACCTCCCTCCCACAAGGACGGCTCCTGCTTATTAATTTCCTTGATTGCTAAACTTGAGTCACTTTCCACAACACAATTTAGTAAACCATAGGAATAAGCAAGAAGTAAACCAAATCTCAGTGCATAGACCTTTGCAAACAACACATCGGGCACAAGATCAATCCTCGCAGCTGCACATTAAATTATACATGTATTTTGCCAATTAAATTCATGATTTTGGTTTACTTCAGAGGAAATATCTAATGTAAAATATTGTACAAGAAAAAGAAATATCACTGATTAGTAGAAAGAAAGAAAGCTTATTATTCAATTTGGAATTAAGTATTTGTAAAGTAACTTCATTTAAGATTAATATTTTATTTTGGTTGATTGAGGGCAAAATCCTAGACTCAATTAAGGGCCAAATTGCTATTTTTAACTTTCTGTATATAATACAAGTCTAACGGTATGCTGACATGACAATGTTAAAATTATGTCAAATTCTGATGAAAATAATAATTTGAACCTTTTCTTTAAAAATCACAATAAGATTATATCATTTTTGTCATATACATATATACTATATAAAATTTCACATGTTTTCTACTCAACACGTAATGAAAGACATTCAGTTTAATCGTCGGATTTATAAAATTTGACTCTCAATAAATCAAATTAAAAGAATATATTCTAAGGAGTAATTAGCCAAAAATGAAAATTCTTAGGTTACAACTTACAACTATACTTCCATAAGTTACATAGAAAAAGCTAATATTCTTTTTTTTTCTCAACAAGAGAAGAAGAAATAAGAGAAATTAAATTTTTTTATTATTACTATTATATATTACTTTTTTTTTAAAAAAAGAAATTACTAATACTATTTTTCTGGAAATAACAAGTGATGTCAAATTCAATTTGACCGCCTTGACCAAACGCTCCGCTGCATCTTGAAGCTTAGAAATTCGGTTGAGGCTCCGCTACCCTCCTTTGTCTTTCTCTTCATTTTCAGTAGGGTTTTAATCCTCCTTCAAGCACCATCCAACATGAGGTTCTCTCCATATCTCTATCTCATAATAGTACTTCTAAAATGTCTTTTTTTTAGTTTTTCCCTCTTTCACTGTTATATTTTGCTTTTCCACGGCAAAAAATCTAAAATCTTACATTTCTGTGAGCAAAATAGAGAAAAATCAAGTTGTTATATAAAACTAGTTTTGATTTTTAAGATCAAAACCCAATGTGAGGTTTTCAATGTAGAATATTGGATTGGTGAAGAAAATACGAAAAAGTTGTAGCTTATGGTATCGTTTTAGGCTTTCTATCTAGTTCTAGCTATATAATAGTTTCAACAAGATGGTTCATTTCTATTTGGGTTTGCTTCATTTTGCTCATTTTTTTATGCTGATTCGTCATTCTTATAAACATATCCTTTATTTGTAGCGTGATTAAGATTTAAGAACTTGCAATTACTTAGGAATGTTGTTTTATGAATTCTAATGATGCATTTCTTTCCTTTGATTCCCTGATATTGGCTTCTGAATTTTTGGTGCTTTGGGATCTGCTTAAAGTTGACATATTGTTCATGTTTCCTTTTCTTTGTTCAGTCGCCATCCGGAGGTTCTTTGGGCTCAGCGGTCTGATAAGGTATACCTGACGGTCTCTTTACCTGATGCAAAAGACATTTCTGTTAAATGTGAGCCTGAAGGGTTATTTAGTTTCTCTGCCATGGGGGTGCAAGGTGAATCCTTTGATTTCAGTTTGGAGCTTTTCGGGAAAATATCACCTGAGGTGAGTTTTTAGTATTTTAGATGCTTGAGTTCGTTCTTCTAGTCATGTTTGAATTTCCTTGCTAGTTGCTGCTTGACATTCATGGTTCCCTGCTTGTAACAATATATCTTTAATTTTTGTTCTTCTATGTGAGTGTTCTTGTAAAGTTATAGTCTCTAGAGAGGGGGAACTTCAAAGTGCTTAACATTTATCTGTTATAAGGCCCTTGAGAAAGTTGAAATCATGCAACTTGTACTGAATTGACTCTTCTTGAAGTCCAAAGTTGAGCACCTAAACTAAGGAAAATAAAGTAACTGAGCCTAATTTGCGGCTTTGGTATTTGTGTTGATTTTTATTATTCATTTATTTTAAGTGAAATACAAGTAGTGGACATTGGAATGTTAGAGCTTTTGTTTAAGATGCCGAGATTTGAATGCCATTACTGAAACACTAGAAAAAATGGACAAATCAGCATACTCGTGTTCATGACATATGAGGGTGTCAACTGAAATAGTTTTGCAACCTGAATGTATGACATGCACTAAAATCGTTTTCCTATTGCTCTGTACTAATATTGTTACTTCCATCTCATTCTTTTCATTTTCGCTTTCTTTAAAGGATAAATCCCGACAAAATATGAAAGGTTAGGACACTTCACTCTTAGAGTTTTATTCAAAATTTTACTTTGCTTATGTTGCAGGGTTGCAAAACTAAAGTTGGGTTAAGGAATATAATATGCTCCATTCAGAAAGAAGAAAAAGGGTGGTGGAAGAGATTACTGAAGTCAGAAGAGAAGCCTGCCCCTTACATCAAGGTTGATTGGAACAAATGGTGTGATGAAGATGAGGAAGAGCAAAATTGTAAGTTTAGTTGATAATTTCTTATTTTGTTTCTATTTTATGAGCTTCACCTATGTGCAGGGTCTGCCCTGGAAAGTTTTGCACTCTTGCTTATATCTGAGAACCTAAACTGTATTTAGAGTGTATGCTCTGTTTCTGTTTTTGCCTTTTCCTTGTTAGCATTGATGAAGATTTACATCTATCCGGCCTATGATTTGGGAAACACTGTAATGCATTTATATGCGATAATGTCACTTTAGTTTATTTGAAGTTTATAATGCGAGCATTCTTTGTTTACCTTACAAATTTTTAGTACCTAATGATAGATTCTATTATTCCTATGCTTGACTTATAGAATCCATATTTGGGTTATGATTAATGATTACGGTGGATCTGATCTGACTGAAGTTTGTTTGGTCCTTTGGCAGCTGATTTGGCCTCTGACGATGACGATGATGCGGTAATTTACTTATTCTTGTACATAGTGTAGTTGGGTGTGGGATATGATGATGGCATATTCTCTCAAGTTTCTTACAGGGACATGTAGGGAGTCTTGGCTGCTAAAACAGACAAAATGTTAAGAACTTATGAAAGTGATCTCGTATTTTGGGTTATAAAAAAGATAAAATGCTGATATCATAATATGTCATCTAGTCATAGTCATGCCCACACCACTACAAATAAAAAAAAGTAAAAAAAGCCTAACATGCCTGCATTAAAATACAGAGAAGCATTTGTAAAGGCTTCATATTGTTGATTAACCATTGATGTGAATTTTGTTTCTTTGTGCAGTATGTTGCTCGAGATGATGAAAGCAGTGATGATGAAGGATTGCTGTGTGAGTGTCAAAACTTGATAACTTCCTAGATCTATTAAATTGAATCTCATTCTCTCATAAGCATGTATTAGTCATAGAGGACAGCTTGATTATGGTTCCTAATCTTTTTCTCAGGTTATTGAGTATAAAAAAGCCATGCATTCCAAAAGATTGACTTAGCAAAACAGCATTGCTATAGGGTCCATTGTTAAGTCATAAATTGTGAACACATGACTCATTGGGAACCTGAGGAAAAGGATTTAAGGAACCTTTCCTAAGTTTAGGCCTTATTCATACGTAGTATCGCTTGCATGGCAGCTATGAATGTTGTAAATGTTCTCGTTAATATGCTTGGTCTTCTTATAAAAATGCATTGTCAAGCATATCCAGATGTTAGTAAACACCTGCTTTCTTCTTAATCAATATGAGCACTACATAAAACTTTTAGATTTTGTGATTAAGTCCTGCACTGCAGGTTCCAGCTGTGATATCTTGACCTTCCCCATATAAATGTGGGAATTTCCTTGATATAGAGGCTAAGGTTACAATGAGTCCATGATTTGTAGCTGGTGTTAATATTATCATTTTTGTGTGATCTAGATTACTTGTGTCTCCTGATAATCAAACCCTATTTGCATTAACGAATCTTGGGGGTGCTTATTTTGCATTTAACTCGCACAACTCTTGAGCCCAAGCATTTAAAAACCAGGTTAATAGTAGTAGGGGTAGCAAGCCAACTAGGCTCATCAAGTGGGATATCTGGTTCTGTTCCATTTAAGCGAAAAGTGAGGGTTCTCATGGTTTGCTTGGGTGGTAGGTGAGGATATTTGTTCGATGTTCCAAAAAGTAGCTACCACAAGAAGTGGAGGATCATATGATATCACATTTCTCGGCAAATTTTGTGCACATTTCTCATCACTATTGCTAGCTCCTATTCTTCATTGGTTCTTTCTCATTCTTACTACTTTCAAATGTGCATTGCAGATCTTCCAGATTTGGAGAAGGCAAGAGGAAACTAAAGTAATGAATCAGAGCTAACCAGTGATAATGACTCCACTCTTCTTAGAGAGCTGTGCCTGAGGGATAATTTCACCCTCTTCTGGAATTCGTATATATCCTTTTCCTTTATCTAACCTGTACTTTGGAAGTAGATGTCAATCTCAATTATATGAACTAAGAGCATTAGAGAACAATGATTGACTTGTTAAACTACAATTCTGAATTTATTTGCTAAACTTTTGCTCACAGTATAATTATGAATATGCCATTATGGTGCATCTATCTACTTTTTATTTCAGAATTCTGATGTTTGGTCTTTGTGTATCTTGCTAGGCCTTTCTTACCTGGTTTAAATATAATCCTTTATAGCTTTGTAATTTTCACAAAACTTGAGAAACAATAGTTTTCAAAATAGCCGCAATGCTCTTGGTTTCAATACTTATACGGAGTATCTCTCCAATAAAGAAATTTGAGTCTTCTCATACTCAAAACACCA
Source organism: Corchorus olitorius (assembly GCA_001974825.2). Lineage (NCBI taxonomy): Eukaryota > Viridiplantae > Streptophyta > Magnoliopsida > Malvales > Malvaceae > Corchorus > Corchorus olitorius. The sequence goes on along the minus strand of AWUE01020001.1, from coordinate 29,336 downwards.
AGGCTAAAATATCTAAAATGAGTTTAAACCTTTTAGAAGTAATCAATTTAAGCTCAAACCTTTCCATTGAAACAAATCGAGACTAAACATCTTTGAATTTAACAAAGCATAACCTGGAGGAAAACTAAATTTAACAAATTGAGCATACCTTGGATGAAAGACGGGTCAAACTCGTTTAATATTCTGATTATAGTAAGTGTGTTAAAATAATTTTTTTTTAAGGGAATTTTTGTGCGGATTGGTTGGCGAATGCTACGTGTGAACTTGACGATGATTTTAAATTGTTGTTTGAACCACCTGCTGAAGTGAAGAGCTTTATTGATGTTGATGCTAGGGGGTATCCTATCGAACCACCTGCTGAAGTGAAGAGTCTCCTTGATGTTGATGTTAGGGACTATCCTATGCTCGTGGCTATTGTTATAAGTAGTTGATAGTTTTTGCTTGTTTTCAAAAAAAAAAAAAATAATAAAATAATTTTATTATGCAAAAGCTAAATGGTGCATCCTTGCACCATTTAGTCACAAAATCCAAGAAAAAAGTTTTAAAGCATGTAATAAGTGTAATGATGAGATATATTTGACTTTTGCTTATGATTATAATGTCTATTGAAAAATTATTTTTCTTTTATATAAGTTTTTATTTGGAAAATATTTAAATATTTTTCACCAAGTTTAGCCCCAAATAAAAATTTTTCCCCAATTTTAAGGGTAAATCTTAAATTTTGAGTCCCATTATCATAGGATTTTAGAAAAAAAAATAAACAATTTTAATAAGGTTTAGTCCCAACTAGAAATGTTATAATTTTGTAAAGGATTTAGCCCCAACTATTTTAATAATATCATAGGGTTTTAGAAAAAAAATATAAACAATTTTAATAAGATTTAGCCCCAACTAGAAATCTTTTATTTGATATAAGGGTAGTTTTGACATACAAATTCTCTCTTTTATGAACAATTATTATTTAGAAATTCTATACCCACTTTTTATGCAACTAGTCTTTACTTCCACGTGCGTTGCACGTGACCCAAACTCGATAATCCGTCCAATCCAGGCGAACTCGACTTGATCAGAGAAATTAAACGACCGACGACTTGACAAACTCGTAATCCGAATAACATGTGAAATTAACCCGGATAACCTAAAGATATTATAAACTAAAATTATATTTTATTCAATAAAATCCACATTGTTATAATTTTAACCATTCTAAACTATAATTTATTCAATAATAATTATATTATTGTTATAATTTTACCTATTATGATTAAATTTGCTAAACTTCATTATATGAACAATTGTTATATATGAATAAATACTAAATAAGATTATAATTAGTAATTTGTTTTTTACATAATGAATAAATAATAATAATTAATTAGTAATTTCTTGACAATTTTTCTATTAGGAAAGAACATAAATTTCGATATTATATTTAATATTTATTTGAACATACACCCCACTTCATACTTAATTACATATTTAATATTCAAAATTATTAATATATAAAGGGACACATGTCAACTCTTTAACCCGTATATGCAGTTTACTAAACTTAACCGATAGTGGATTGTAAAATAAATTGAATAATTAAGACATTAAATAAATTTAAGAATTAAACATTAAAAAATTCAAGACTGACCCAATTGATCCGAGTCCTAGACCTGAAAGACCCAAAACCCGAATGATCAAGAACTCGAGTGACCTGAGGTCAAAACCCGAACCAACATGACCCTAAACCCAGCAAACCCGAGACCCGAATGACCTGAACCAAGATGAGCCGAAACCCGAATGACCCGAGAAAATTACCTGACACATTTGACCTGGTCCAAGATGACCCGAACCTGAAACCCGTCCAACCCGCCCGATTGACTTTTTTTTTTTTTTGCATTAACTCCTATAACTTTATAAGTCAAAGGAAATAATTGTATGTTACTCTTCTTTTTATTTTTAAAAATTTTAAATTCTTGTTATACACTCCAATACATTAAACTACCAATACGTACACTTCAAAAATAGAAAAAATCAATCACAATAATTAAATTTTAAATAAATTTTTAACTTAATTAGTTTTAAAAAATATGAATAATTAATGATTAGGCACCTTCTTTTTAACTTTTAAACTTGATAATAATACTTTTATTAGTTTATATAATTGAAATGGGTCCAAACTCCAAACCTACCAAAAAGCCTCCAATTTTTTGAATTTAAAATGGTAAAAATAAAATATTTATAAAAAATATTGAATTTAATTAAATAAAAATAGAGTTTTTAGTAGAATAACTATAAAAGTTTATTTCTAAAGAAAATTGTAAAATTTAAACAATTTTATTTAAGGAATATTTTTAAAAATTGTAATATATCTAAGTTTTTTAATTAAATTAGTAAAATGGTAAAAATAAAATAGGTATATAAATAAAAAATAGAGTTTTTATTTGAGTAAAACTATAAAAGTATATTTAAAAATTCTAATATAAAAGTATAATTAAATAGTTATAAGGATATTAGATTTAATTAAATAAAAATAGAGTTTTTAGTTGAGTAAAACTATAAAAGTTTAAACAATGACATTTAAGAAATATATTCGAAAAATAAGGGTATAATGGACAGATATATACGAAAAATAAGAATATAATAGGCGATTCAAAAGTTTTACAAAACTCGTACTTTTATATATATATAGTATAGATATAGATTATTAGACTTTTTAAATATATTAATGGGATTTATTCTATTGGATTTTGTGTCTAATTGGTGCATGGGTGCACCAATTAGCTGGACCCCATAATTTAATACTACAATTTATCCAAAATCGAAACTTTTTTCATCTAAATTAGACTTGATTTGATTCCTTAATTCCGTTAAAATTTAGACTTGTTTTGTTTAAAAAAAGTTTAGACTCAAATTGAAAATTTTACAAAAGATTTAGACTGAATTGAATTTTTAACTCTTATACATAATCCAATTTTAACACGGGTTAGAATCTCCTACTTCGTTCAGGACTTGTTTTCTTATTCCAAAACCGACATTGATTAGGTTAGATTTTTGGATTATATATAAATAGATTAGAAAAATTAGTGATTTTTATATTTCAAAGATTTGGGATTTTGTCTTTTTGCTTTTCTTTAATCAGTTTATTCTTTCCCTCCTAGATTCGAAAAATTATCAGTCATGGCAATGGTATCAAGAGATGCAAACCCTTCACTCGGCTACTTGACCCGTAAAGACACCGACGTCAAACTCCCTCGCCCCACCCGAGTTAAAAACAAATCCCCGGCTCCTATCCAGATTACCGCCGAGCAAATCCTCCGGGAAGCTAGAGAACGGAAAGAATCAGAAACCCGGTCACCTAAGCAGAAAATCACCGATTCAACTGAACTCGCCGATTATCGCCTCCGCAAACGCAAGGAATTCGAGGACCAAATTCGCCGTGTACGGTGGAATGTCACCGTCTGGATCAAGTACGCGCAATGGGAAGAGTCTCAAAAGGATTTCAATCGAGCACGTAGCGTGTGGGAGCGAGCACTCGAAGTCGATTACCAAACCCACACTTTATGGCTCAAATACGCCGAATCAGAGATGAAGAACAAGTTCATCAACCACGCAAGGAACGTCTGGGACCGCGCCGTCACGCTCCTCCCGCGCGTCGACCAGCTGTGGTATAAATATATCCACATGGAAGAAATGTTAGGGAACGTTGCCGGAGCTCGCCAGATTTTCGAACGATGAATGTCGTGGATGCCGGACCAACAAGGCTGGCTTTCCTTCATCAAGTTCGAGCTTCGTTACAACGAAGTCGAACGCGCGCGTGCAATTTACGAACGGCTCGTTCAGTGCCACCCCAAAGTCGGCGCTTGGATCAAATATGCCAAATTTGAGATGAAGAACGGGGAAATTGTAAGGGCAAGGGATGTTTATGAACGTGCGGCGGCGAAGCTGGCGGATGAAGAAGATTCAGAGCAATTATTTATTGCCTTTGCTGAGTTTGAGGAGCGGTGCAAGGAAACTGAGAGAGCTCGTTGTATTTACAAATTTGCACTCGATCGAATACCAAATTCGCCGTGTACGGTGGAATGTCACCGTCTGGATCAAGTACGCGCAATGGGAAGAGTCTCAAAAGGATTTCAATCGAGCACGTAGCGTGTGGGAGCGAGCACTCGAAGTCGATTACCAAACCCACACTTTATGGCTCAAATACGCCGAATCAGAGATGAAGAACAAGTTCATCAACCACGCAAGGAACGTCTGGGACCGCGCCGTCACGCTCCTCCCGCGCGTCGACCAGCTGTGGTATAAATATATCCACATGGAAGAAATGTTAGGGAACGTTGCCGGAGCTCGCCAGATTTTCGAACGATGAATGTCGTGGATGCCGGACCAACAAGGCTGGCTTTCCTTCATCAAGTTCGAGCTTCGTTACAACGAAGTCGAACGCGCGCGTGCAATTTACGAACGGCTCGTTCAGTGCCACCCCAAAGTCGGCGCTTGGATCAAATATGCCAAATTTGAGATGAAGAACGGGGAAATTGTAAGGGCAAGGGATGTTTATGAACGTGCGGCGGCGAAGCTGGCGGATGAAGAAGATTCAGAGCAATTATTTATTGCCTTTGCTGAGTTTGAGGAGCGGTGCAAGGAAACTGAGAGAGCTCGTTGTATTTACAAATTTGCACTCGATCGAATACCCAAAGGGAGTGCAGAGGACCTGTATAGAAAGTTTGTGGCGTTTGAGAAGCAATATGGAGATAAGGAAGGCATTGAGGACGCCATTGTAGGGAAAAGAAGGTTTGAATATGAGGATGAAGTGCGGAAGAATCCATTAAACTATGATGCATGGTTTGATTACATTAGGTTGGAAGAGAGTGTTGGGAATAAGGGGAGGATTAGGGAAGTATATGAGAGGGCCATTGCTAATGTTCCCCCGGCTGAAGAGAAGCAGTATTGGCAGAGATATATCTATCTCTGGTGAGTTTTTGGGTGCCTAATGGTTGTTTATTCTTTTACTTTAAAGAATATATATATTGTGAAAGGTGTAATTGACTTATGAATTACATGTTAATTAGGATCAACTATGCTCTATACGAGGAGCTTGATGCTGGAGATATGGAGAGGACGAGAGATGTGTATAGGTAGGCTTAATTTTACCTGCAATGGATTTATGGTTATGTTTTTTTGCTATTGTTGCTAAATCTTAATGGAATCGTTACTTCATTCATAAATCATATTGACTAACTCTGAAAGAAATTTGTTTACTTGCCAACTGTTACAATGGATGGATATTTTGGTTTTATTTCTTACATATTCACCAAAATCACTGCCCTTTCTGGTGAAATCTTAGATATGCTTAGAAATGTGCTCTGATGAAAAGGGGAAAGAAAGAGGAAAATTTTATATTCAATCTGGTACGAAGTACAAGAGAGCTTACCTAAGATTGAACTATTTATATCTAGAACATTAATTGCATTGTTTAAGAGGAAAAGTAACATTTCAGAATGCTCATTGGGTTTTTTTTTTAATAAGATCAGCTCTTTACATCGAAAACATAATGAGAAATGACATTGTATTAAAGGAAAACAGAACATTTGAGAATACTCATTGTTTATCTATGACATGTGTTAATTAATCTGCCTGTTATTTGATGCATTTCCTGGTCTTATAAGAGCTAGTAGGTGGTAAAATTACTCATGTTTTCAGTGTTTTTCACTATTCGGATGTGTGTTACTAATTCCTTGTTAATTTATATCTTTTAGGGGGTGCCTCAAGCTTATTCCTCATGAGAAGTCTTCTTTTGCAAAGATCTGGCTTCTTGCTGCGCAGTTTGAGATAAGACAACTCAATCTCAAGGGTGCTCGACAAATTTTGGGAAATGCTATTGGAAAGGCACCTAAGGATGAGGTAAGTGCTCAGCCTGATGCTGAAAGTTTTATTAGTCTGACTACATTAACATGGAGTATTCTCATTATGTTGTTTTCTTAACATACAGATCTTTAAGAAGTATATTGAGATCGAGCTGCAACTTGGTAATATTGATCGTTGTCGAAAATTATATGAGAAGTATCTAGAGTGGGCACCTGAGAACTGCTACGCATGGAGCAAATATGCTGAGTTAGAAAGATCATTGTCTGAAACAGAAAGAGCGAGATCTATTTTTGAGCTCGCCATTACGCAGCTGGCTTTGGACATGCCAGAGTTGTTATGGAAGGTATTTTCCGTATGAAAAGCTGTCTTGTTTCTGTTTGTCTAGTCACTTGTTTTTATGATCAAGGCAGAAACCATTTAAAAATATTCTGGGGGCGTGGGGCAATTACTTAATTATCACTTCTGTATGTCAGCGATAATTCTGTCTTATTGTTTTATCAATGATGTTATCTTGGTTTTCTTATCTCTTGATAAGGTTTTTCCAATAGACTCAACTAAAATAATTTTTTCTATGGAACTTGACATTAGAAACAGTTGCATGTTTGCTAGGAAATATATGATTATGTATTATAGTCTTGGAATTTTTAAAGCTGTTGGGTCTTAAGAGTAATGTTTGCATTTCTCCTTTTTTTTTCTTCTTCTTTGGTTGATATCTTAAGATTATCATTTATCTAATGATATTAAAGCGAATGGTAATAATGTTTCACATTTTCTGATGACAGGCATACATTGATTTCGAAATTGCTGAAGGTGAATACGAAAGAACCAGAGGATTGTATGAGAGGCTTCTTGACCGTACGAAGCACTTAAAGGTGTGGATTAGTTATGCGAAGTTTGAAGCATCTGCAATGGAGGAGAGTACTGGGACTTCAGAGTTGCAACAAGATGGGGTCCATTATGAAGAAAAGAAGGAATGCATTCAGCGTGTGAGAAGTGAGTTTAGACCTGTCCAAAATTTTGTTGCTATGCATCTAATTTGAGCATTTATTAGGAGAACAAATTCTTAACTTTTATGTCATTATTACTAGGAGTCTTTGAGAGAGCCATTAACTACTACAGAACATCAGCACCAGAATTGAAAGAAGAGCGTGTTATGCTCCTGGAAGAGTGGCTTAACATGGAAAGCAGCTTCGGCGACCTAGGTGACATTAGCTTAGTCCAGTCTAAGTTGCCGAGGAAAATCAAAGAGATGAAGGAAATTACAAGTGAAGACGGCAGTGTTGCAGGGTATGTAACTCATTATTTGATGTACTTTGGATTCATCATGTTACTACTGTCTTGCTGCTGCTTTAGTTGTTATTTTTCAAATCAAGCTAGTATTAGGGTCATTGGGCGTGCAAGTCAACATAGTTTCTCATGTTCCATAACCCTCTAAACTGTTGGACCTTTTCCCTACTTTTCCCTTAATCCCTAAAGAGTTGTTTCCTCAATGGCTATAAAGGGTCTGTTTCTTTGTGTGCAGAAATGGCCAGTTTTAATTTCATTATTCATTGATTATGTTCCTTTTTAACAACTTTCAAGAACCTTTCTAAAAGAAAAATCATGTCTGAAACCCCATGTATTTACAGTAGTATTAGCATATCTTTTTTTATCCTGGGAAACTAACGTTGTACTTTTTTGGCTTGGTAGGTACAAGGAATATGTCACTTATCAGTTCCCAGGAGATCAGGCTTCAAATATGCAGATTCTAGAGGCTGCATATAGATGGAAGCGACGGAGGACTTCTTCTGATGATGACTAGAGGGTTTTTTTTTTTTTATTTGTAGCCTTTTTAGTACTTGCAATTTTCCAAAAGTAAATACAACAAGCATGCCACCATAAGCCTTAGCTGCGGATTCCTTATGTATAGATTTAGCATAGCACTGTGTTGGCATTTTGAAATGAAAACAAGCTTTGAAGGGAAGTTGTCTCATGAGCCCCTGTTACTGGAAAAGCAGTATAGAAATAGATTGTAAATGAGTATGATTAAAAAATTCATTCAAGTCCTCAATTGTACTTTTAGCAAATTCTTGAAATGAAATGGATTTACAAAATTACATTTGCCCCTTGACTTGAGACTATCTTTCCATATTGTTGTCGAAAGGGAAGCTCTCTCAATATATATATGTTTGCAAAATTCCAAGCCGAATTACTGTCTAAAGGACCTAAACTAAATTAGAGTTGAGTTCCGACTAATCTGAAGTTGAACACCAATAAAGGACAATCCCAAAGAAAAATTCTCTCGACTCTTATAGCAAGTGCAATGAATGCACCAAAACAGCATTTTGCTGTAAAAAAGCCAACAAATCTTCTCCAATGAATGCAGCAAATTCCGCTTCCCAAGGAGTAGCATTTTGCAAATGCTACAGTACACACCTGTAGCAAAAAGGGGCGGTAAATAGCAACTCTTAAAATTTGATCTTTTAGTTTGAATGTTTCAGAGGATTTGAAGTTAGAAAGTTTGAAGAAAATATGAACAAAAGACAAAAGTGTAAAAAAGGGTGATAAGTAACAAAAAAAACGGACGGTATTTAGCAATTCAGTTTTGAGAACGATGCCACAATGGAGATTTAATGTTAAAGAAAATAAAATAAATATCTATTGGAAATTGGAATAAATAAGTTTGTTGACCACTAACATAAGTAAACATGTAAGCTTGTTTGACCGAGAGTCCATATTTTCATTAGCTACGCCTACGCGCTTACGCCCACCGCCCACGGGTCCTATTTGGAATTTGGATTAATCAAATTCAAGCCCTTTACCCTATACATCTCGTCGTCGGCAAAACGAGAATTCCTTTCTTCCAAAGACCGACTTTATTTTTCTATCTTTTTGATTCACCGTCGACGCTGTGCTTTCTCCCTTCTCTTTTGCCATGAAACTCTCTTTCTCTCTTCCTTCCAAACCTAAACCCACTCAGAAACCTCCCATCTCCGACACCTCCGCCGCCTCTGAAGACCAAAAGCAAAAGGAATTCGTCACCGAATTCGACCCTTCCAAAACCTTAAATGGCCCCAACTCGAAACCCTCCTTTGTAATTCCTCCCAAACAAAACGAATGGCGTCCCTACAAGAAGATGAAGAATCTCGACCTCCCTCCTCTCAATCCCGATGGCTCTCGTGATCTCCAATTCGAGATCGATTCTTCCTCCTCTGATCTTCCCGACTCCAATATCTCTTACGGTCTCAATGTCCGCGCCGCCAAACCAGATTCCGATGGAAATCAGGGAGTCCCCGAATCGGCACCAGCTCCAGTCGAAACCGTTCTTCTGCAGAGTTTTAAGGAGGATTTGAAGAGGTTGCCCGATGATCGAGGGCTTCAGGAGTTCGAGGGCATTGCAATAGAGGATTTCGGCAAGGCTATGCTTGCTGGTTATGGCTGGGTTGAAGGGAGAGGAATCGGGAAGAACGCTAAGGAAGATGTCAAAGTAAAGCAGTACGGGAGGAGGCAAGGTAGGGAGGGGTTAGGGTTTGATTCTAAAGAAATTTTAAAGGGTTCCAAGAATGTTAAAGAGAAGCAGCTTGAAAAAGAAGTCAAAGTAAAGCATGAGGTTGAAGACGATTTTCCTGCTGGGATAGATGTGAGAGTGATTGAAGGGAGAGATATGGGTTTCAAAGGTACGATAATTAAGAAATTAGATGGCAATAGGGTTGTTTTGAGGTTGAAGAACAACAATGAGGAAGTTAAAATTCATACTTCTCAGATTGCCAATTTGGGTTCAAGGGAAGAAGAGAAGTGTTTGAGGAAATTGAAGGAGTTGAAAATTAGGGAAGGTAAAGATTCCAAACATAAAGGCGATGAAAGAAAGGATAGGAAACAAAATAGAGACAGTGAGAGAAGAAATGAAACTAAAGTTAATGTGGAGAGAGTTAAGAGTAATGGTGATCGAGGGGTTTCTTGGCTTAGAAATCACATTAGGGTTCGGGTCATCAGTAAAGATTTGGAAGGGGGAAGATTATATTTGAAGAAAGGTCAAGTGGTGGATGTTGTTCAACCATATATCTGTGATATATTAATGGATGAGAGTAGGAAATTGATTCGAGGGGTCGAGCAGGAGCTGCTTGAAACTGCATTGCCAAAGCCTGGTGGTCCGGTTCTTGTTTTGTATGGTAGGTATAAAGATGTCTATGGAAGTTTAATGGAGAGGGATCGAGATCAAGAAACGGGTATAGTAAGAGATGCTGATAGTCATGAGTTGCTAAATGTGAAACTTGAACAGATTGCTGAGTTTGTAGGGGATCCAAGCGAACTTGAGTATTGATATGGCTCTTGCCTTTGCAATTCAGAAACCAATTCATGACATGCCCTCACATCAACACCAATAGGTATTTTCTGCTAAACTTTGCCCTTTTGTTGTTCTGTGAATCTATCTCTACCATTTATTTTTATGAAGAAAACTCAATTTGCTGTTTCTGGTCCAAATTTGCAAGGACTCAAGTTATAGTTTTATCATACTCAATGTGTAAGCTTTCTTCATTATGTTGACTTGGAAGTTCAGAATAGTTCTTTGAGTTTAGACATAAGAAGCATTCGAATTATAGCTTTATTTTGTCCATGTGTATCATTTAGTGTTTCCCTCTAAAGATTTTCTATTCTATCAAACTATATTTGGAGACGAGTTAGGCATTGATATCTTTTATGAAATTGCAATTCGTAAATTACAAATTTAATTTGCTTTTTTCCTTTTATCATTTTATCATATAATAACATGCGTGTAGAAAGTTTTATGCAGATGCCAAAATGACAAATAATAGCTAGTATGTTATAACCATGGTATACATGTATGTCTGTGTTATGATTCCTGAATATCATTCATCTGCTACTGTATTGGGGGACTTTTGGTTCAACGTTTTCCTCCACTTTCTTGGAATTATACAGATTACAGAACAGAACAGTCTTTGTAAAGAAGAACCTATGACATACTATCTAGAATATGCACTTATTTTGGAAGAAATATTCAACACATATATATAGACAAAGGGGTGCAATTTGGATTGAGGTAAAGACTCAGAGCAGTTACCCTAAAATCCCTGCCTATTTAGGAGGGTCAGGAAGGTCATCAACCATTCGAACAGGGGTAGGTGGGATTGAGTCCCACCATTCTTTTAGTCGGCGGTCTCCTTGGTTGCTTCTCATGTGCTTCCCTAACTTTGATGTCATGATTGCGGAATAGAATATAGCAGTCATTATGAGATACTTGAAGGGAATCACCGCCAACACTATTGCCATTCCGATCAGTGCCATCATCACCAAATTTGCATGCTGCAACCAAGGAACATTGTGTTAACTTGATCAAGTATGAAGTTGAATTCGTTGATTAGTAAAGAAGAAACCTTGAAACACTTTGCCAGCAGGCATATTAAGCATAATCTGCTAATGCCTGTAACGGATATGCGATGTTTATTATTCATGTAATCTCGGTTTGCCATTCAGCAGTATCTTAAATATCTAATGAATTTCATTATGCTCGAAGTCTTTAGTTTCTAAACTAGAAGAATCTGTAGTTGCATGAGTATACCTTGTATGCCCTTGAAACCAGAATTGAATGCAACTTCAGCAATGTTACATTGGCTTGCTTAATTAACTCGCGAACGGTTAGAAATCCATGCTGAGCTGAAACTATGTTCTCTCTCGTAGATGTGGTCTGCTCAGAGGCAGTGCAAACAAGTATCTCCTTATGTTTGTCTTTGAGCCCTTCTTGTCTAGCTCGGATCATTTTTACGACCACCAGAAGCAAGCAAGCAGCTATTGCCTTCCCAGCCCATTCCCTACAAAAAACAATACTTGCTATATATCACTTTACAACTTGAATGTGCATGCATGATCTTAGTAGGAGAAACATAGAGGCAAGATAGATAACAGCTTACTTGTACACGACTAGTTGAATCGTAGCTATTAAAGCAAGGGTAGTTGCTGGTCTTTCCCATGAACAGGATTGTCGAAACCAAGGGTACACGCTTTTAAGTGGCTTAAGTACTAGTTCCTGCATATGCAAACACAAAACATAAAAATGTTTTAACTGCATCAATCTGAGGATGTATTCTTTCAAAAAGAAAGATTAGCTGAGTAATCAAATCTCTATCTCTATCTGTATTGCTTGCACTACAAACAAGAAACGTTGCGCATAATAGTGGAAGGAGTAATTACTGATTACCATAAGAATGAGAGAGTTATCACCGATTCCTTCCTCTTTCAGCTCATCACTTGCTGCTTTAGCAATAGCAACTTCCCTTTCTTCCTTCATCACTTGATTAATGGCAGTCTCTAATAAGATATTGTTATCATTTTCATCGCCTGCAATAGTTGTGCTGACCTCAGTCCCTGCTTTCGCTTCTGAACTTGATACAATTGGCCCCGGAAGGTTCATTCTCCTCAGTATTGAACTTGCAGCACAAGATTGTCCACTATTTACTCCTTTTAGACCCTCAGAAAGCTGGTGCAGTACAAAATCCCCCTTTGGTAACTCATCATATAAAGCAAAAATCAAGAATGTTTTGGGATCTGGGGGAGAAATTCTTAGCATTTCTCTTGCGGCGTGAAGCCTTATAATGCTCAAAATGGTCCTTGCGTGCATCTCCCATGCTTGTATCGGGCCTTCCACCTTATATTCAGATAAGAATTTGTGCATCAGCATAACCTCCTTGGTGAGTGCTAGCCAATGGTCACGCCTGGTAGAGCTCGTTATCTCTGGAAACTCCAGCACAACCCCCTCTTGTCTAGAAAGAATATAAGAAAGCCAGAGTCAATGAAGAAACTGTCAATCCTAATAACCAACATGCTCTGCTCATTTCTCGGCATGTACAAGGAAATATTACTCTCGAATTCTCAATACCATTTAGTTACTAAGTTAAAATAATTCACCAATCCAATTATGAAGCAATTAAACAGTGTGTTATTGACTTTGAAATCAACCATAAGTTGATGAATTATACCTAGAACTAGAATTCCTTGCAAATAGATACTTACAATTCAGGGGACTCATAGATTATGGCTTTGTCAAAGAGTGGAGCACCCCATGGACCTGTGGCGGCTGGTTTAACACTATGATTGATATCCCTTGAAAGATCAAGCTTAAGTGCATCTTCATATGTTATCATACCAGAAGCCTCAAAGTAGAGAGCATAATTTGTCAGTGTAAGTCTACCTACAAAAGAAATCACTTGCTTCTGATTAGTATTGATCAGGAAAATACTTAAATCGATCGTTTGTCAATTTGACAGAACAGAAAAGAAATCAAACACAAACCAGGCCAACTTGTTCCTCCGATATGACGAACGACTCTCTGTGAGGTAGCTGTTCCTTCCACATGCAAAATAAATTCATCATCAGCCAACTCTACACCCTTTGGCTTTGCTTGTTTCTGTAAATGCTTCATGCAACTGCAAAACCAACAGTTAAAACAGAAAAGTGGCGAATGTAAAGCACTTAGAATATTGCAAACCAAATTAAAGTACTGTTTTGTGAAACTTAAAGCAAAGAAAGTTGATTCTGCAAAATTTGGCAGCTGCCAGTGTTCTGTTCTGAAGTTTCACTAGAACTCGAGGCCTCAATATTTTTTAAAGGAAACTTGTGATAATTAGTTTGTCTAAGCCTCACCAGTAATCCCATTTTGTTACTACATGTAAGCATTGATGTTTATTTAGATAGGTAACTCAAAATTACAGTAACATGGCAGCAATAAAAGGAGGGTGAAATACATAATTTTTAGGCATATAAACACGGCAAGATGGAATATAGGTAAGAGTTGGAAAGTGGATTCTGCCAATGCCAGATAGCATGATCATTTACTTAACAATCTTACATGAATTTTCAAGTAGAGTTTAGTTGCATACTTGTCAATTTCCTTTAGGAATTTATCGTATGCAGGGAAAAAGAGCCGGTTTCCGGTTGATGCAGTTAGAGTTTCGAATGTGAATCTTCCATTAACAATATCTGCAACTAGTGGAACCACTGATCCCAACCACACAAAGGCATCTTCCCCAATACTAGGTTCATCATTAACCTACCATAAGAAATTTCACAAATCAACAATGGTAATGCAGCAAGAACAATGAAATCATAGACGTGTAGTACAAGCAACAATGTTTTCGGCAAATCAAGCCGTAAATGTTAATGACCAACAAAGGCTAATAAAAGATGAGAAACAACATTTCTTACAAGGAGTGGCATCAAGTCTGAATAGAAAAGAGAGGAATCATCCTGCTCTGGAGACAACTTTACTTCTATTTTTCTATCTTCTGTTCCCTTAGCAATGCTCTCCTGCTAAATCAACATCAATAGCATGTAGTATTTATATTTTGATTGAAAATGTGTGATCTTTTAAGTCAATAAAAAATAGGCAACAGAATTAAAGCAAATTTCACAGTCTTGACAATAGAGAGGTGAATTTGCTTACATTTTCAAGCTGTTCATAAACAAAACTAGGCTTCTCCCAAGCAAGCATCATGTCATACGTAAACCGGCTAAATGATGCATTACTTATCCTTTCTTCTATATTTTGACACAATTTGATGAGAGCCTTGGAGCTGCAAAATTCAACTAATTTCCTCGAATAATCGCCGACTTCGGGCTTCCATCCAACATCAAATTCTTGCACCAAGTTATCCACAGAAGTATCTAGTTCCCTGGGTATATATATAACAATATTTAGCAAAAGAAATTAAGCATTTTCATAATTAGATATGCTATATATATGGTTTCTAAAACTTTTTGCAACTTAATGAGAAATCTAATATGAAACAAATAATAATGTGGAAAGTTTAAAGTATCAAATAATCACTCTGCAAAAAATAACCTTATTAATTAATTTCATCATGAGTCTTCCATTCTCTTTTAATTGAGCCCTTTTAAAATGAACATACATATATCTATCAAACACTATGTTCTTTCTTTTTTCCCCCTTCAATTTTTTTAATGAAATTTAATCCCATATAGGGAATTGAAATTAAATATTGTAACTCCCCCACCCTAACAATTAAGAAGCACCCAATGAACAAATTGAGGATGAAAAAAGAAGAAGAAGAGAAATCATACTCTGCAATGGTTTGAAGAAGGTGGTTGGCAATGGAAGAAAGATGCTTTAGCTTGGCCATCTTCAATTGGCTCTGTTTGGGGCAACGGTGCTTGCTGGCTGAGACGATGGCTTTCTGAATCTATAGTTTATGAAACAAAAGAAGAAGGCCAAAAATAGAGAGGAAACTGTGTTAACTCCCTAGGCTGCCACGTTTGGTTGGCCATGCAAACACTTGGTGCTCTCTCAATGCCCCATGCATCCCTCACGTGCCAATATCTCCGGTCTTTCTTCTTTTTCCCTTTTTGCACTTTTATTTGGATTTTATTAAAATTTTAAAAGCCTAAATATAATAATGCCTCCTAGGAATTTATCTCTAAGTGTGTTTGGATAAATTTTTTGAGGGATCAGTAAAGGACAGGAAAGGATGGGAAAAGAGGGATCAGTAAAGGAAAGGAAGGGAAGGATCAATCCTTGTTTGGATAGCTTAAAATATGAAAAGTAAGAAATATGAGGGATCACCTAGCATTTTATAAATAAAAGATTTGTTGGTATTCCAATTTGGAGTACCAAAAAATGTGGACTTATAAGGATCAAGAAGGACCAAAATTGGTCCTCCAAAACCCATGGACCAAATCTAATTTCCAATCCAAACATGGGTCACTAACCAAGAAAACCTCTCATCCCGTCCTGTCCTGTCCCGTCCCGTCCCCTATTAGTCCCTCAATCCAAACACAGTGTAAGTCTGCAGATAATAATGCCTCCTAGAAATGAGTCACATGACAAAGATCTTCATTTTTTTACTTTTTTTTTGAATTTAGAGTGAGCATCGGTTTGGTTTCGGTGTAGTCGGTCGGTTATTATTCCAAAACCAACCAAATCGAGGAAAATTTTTTCTAACAAAAACTGAACTGATAGGCCATGAATCCGGAACTTATGAAACCGGCATCGATCGGTTTTAGTCGATTTGGTGATTCGTTCATTTCTAACTATATATTTATATTTATATAATTTTATATTATATATATATTATACATGGTTTAATATATATAATTTTATATATATACTAGTTTTAACTTTCACGTGCATTGCACGTGGCTTAACATGTTTCGATTAAATATTTTTATGAAATTTTGATAACTACCTTATTAAATTTTGATAACCATGTTATGGAATTTTGATAATTTACCTATGAAATATGAAACTTAAATAACCTAACTATGAAATTTTAATAAATCCTCCTATGAAATTTTAATAAACCTTCCTATGAAATTTTGTAACCTTCCTATGATTTTTGTAATCTCTCTGTGAGATTTTGTTAATCTCCCTATAATTTTTTGATGCTATAGTATGAAATGTCGACAATCTCTCTATAAAATTATATATCATTATCAGGTTGAGCTCCTCCATTTATTACTATATAAATCATTCATATTAAGCTCTTCCATTTCTAGATTGAGTTCGTCCGTTCAGTCGTACAAACATATATAATTCATATTGAACTCCTCCATTTGATAGTATATACATATACATATTCGAATTGAGCTCCTCCACTCGGTTGTATATAAAGCAAGTTATCAAACAGAGTTCCTCCATTTAGCATTCCTCCAAATAGCATATTATCAATTTGAACTCCATTCATTCAACATTACTCCCTTTGAAAAATCGTTTTAAACAATCATCAAACATAGTAATAAAAATAATGAAGAAAATAAGTTAACAAGAGTGATAAAGGAAAATAAAATTCCCAAACCACGACAAGAAGTTATCAATACCATACCTAGACGGTAATTTTTTTTTTTATAATTGCAAAGATAACATAAATTTTAAAATGGAGAAAGAAAAATTCAAACTCTTTTCATGGCCATTGTATCTTATGGACATACGTTTAAGAAAAAATGATACCAAAATTACAAATGCAACAATCATATATTTATCATCATCATCATTTTTTTGCTACATATTTATTATCATCGTTAATAATTTGGATAAGTAGTTAGAAATATATATAAAATTATGAGTAATATTTGAACTTAAAATTAAATCATAAGTAAATAATAATATATATAGTAGAAATTGGGTTGACCAATAATAATATAATATATATATATAACATAAAAGTCTAATTTTAAGTAATGACAATTTGTTAGTTTTTTTTTTAAAAAAATAATGGCAATTTAGAAATATTTTTGAAAAAAAAGGTACAATCGGAAAACATAAAGTTTTCCATTATTCGTACTTTTATATATAGTATAGAAATAGATTTAGAGAAATTATTGATTTTGTCTCATTTCGACCCAGTAGGCCCATTAGACTCGTTTGAGTTCATGAAACCAAATTACCAAGTCAGATGTCTTAAAATCTAAATCTGATATTCTTAGGCTCAATTCGTTAATATGGAAGCCCAATGAAGGAGTTAAAGTCCAATCAGTAATTATGATGCAGTAATGATTCAGTCATGATGCAAACATTGTTAAATTCTATTTAAAGGGCTTCACAAGAGTAGTTTTGGAAGAAAATTCATAACTTTTTATACAGAGCTCAGAAAAATGCAAATGAGGTATTGTTGGGAAGAGGATTCCAAGACCTACAACTTTTATGTTTACCTCGAGACCTAATTCTGCCATTCCGGTGGACGATTTTGCCCTTGAATTTTCTGGACAAAATTGATCTTCTCCTAAACCGACTTAGAGAATGTTTTGGACGAAAATTCAGATGCTAAAGATGATGTGGAGCATTCCTATTGGCCATTTTGGATCCTAATTAATGAGGATAATTTAAATTTTTATTATTTTAATAATGAAATAATTAAAATATTATTTAATAATGGCAATTTGGAAATATATTTGATAAAAAAGGGTACAATCGGAAAACATAAAGTTTCCCCTTATTTGTACTTTTATATATAGTTTAGATAATTTTAAACTATACATTATAATTAAAAATATATATTTCATTTAAACTATTGGTTTCTCGGTCAGTTTCGATTCTCAATATATGGGACCGAAGACCGACCGAAAAAACTAACTACACCGAAAGCCCACACTGAGTAAACCACCCCATCTGCACATTTATGGTTCGGTTCGGTAATGCTCACCCCTAGTCACAATAATTATTTGATTAATTTATAGAATCAAAACAACTTTGCTTAATTAATGTAAAAAGAGAAACATATGTTAAGTAAAAGTTGGTGGTATCTTGGAAGGTATTGTAAAAGTTATATAGAATTTTGAAAATCAACTAACGTGATATAGTTAAATTGGATAGAGGGAATAATATCATTCAAATCATAAGTCAGTGTTGACAGCCAAAATAGAAATCATAAGTCAATGTTGAATTAAGAACTGACAGTTCCAGTTCAAATAAAGAGTTAGTGGGAAATGAAACTTATTTCACAGTACAGTAAAACCTCTATATAAATTAATAATGTTGGGATCATGAAAAATTATTAATTTAGAGAGTTGTTAATTAATCAATAAATTAATAAAATATTAATTTAAAGAGTATTTCCTTAATTCCATAATATAAATTCGATTATATAAATATAAGTAATCACATTCATATGTATTCATTGTTTTGAATATTCAAACTATTGACTAATTAAATAAAATATAATATTAGTCACTCATGTTTATGTTCATTGTATTAGAACTAGGTACATATTCAACGTATAATGATGAAAGGAACTACTATATATATAAACGACATATAATCTAATTAGATTTATAATTCATGAAAAAACAAAACAACAATAGAATCCTATTTTACTAAATTGTCTTAGTTATATATGTAAATTTTAGAGAATTATATTAATTTATAATATTGATGGGACTATATAAATATATATATATATATAAGGGTTTTTATAAAAATTATTATCTTATTATTTTATCGAAATTACTAATTTTTATAACTGACCCAAGTTGGGATTAGAGTAAAATATTATTTTAGAGAAGTTATTGATTATCGAGTCATAATTTATGGAGGTTATACGGGGTGTAATCGAGCTGGCTCGGCTCGAGTTCAACCGAGCCTCATTTTAAAGGCTTGGGCTCAAGCTTGAGCTCAAGTTCGAGCCTATGCGAACTGCTCGATTAAGCTCGGTAGAGAGTCTAAAAGAATTTATTACAAAGACAAAATTATCCCTTATATTAAAAACCTATATATAAACTATATATGTAATATTAGAGGGGACTCGATTAGGCTCGTCAGAGGGGCTCGATTAGGCTCGACGAGCCTACGAACCAAGTATTAAACTATTCGAGCTTGGCTCGCTCAACTACTCGAGTAGCTCGAGTTCGAGCTCGACTCGAATTTTTCTCGAGTCGAGCCCGAATAGTTCGCGACCTGTATTGTATCACTTACACCCCTAATTATACGGTATTATGTCAATTTTCCGATGATTAGCAATCACGTCAAGTCCTCAATTCAGTCATTTCAGTCCAAATTAGAACATCGGATCCTGAATCAATCAAATAAAAAGATCAAGTCTTATCTTGAGAATTTTTACAAAAAATAAGCCCTATTTGAATAATTAGCCATTAATTAGGATAAAAATAATAAAAAGGCCCAATGGGGATCTGAGATGATCCATGAGAAGCCCTTTCTCTGACATTGTGGGCTATTTTGGACCCAGCTCAAGTTTAGTCTTTTTGTGTTTTTTTTTTGGGATAAATAAATTAAAAAAAAAAGGTCTTTTTCTTCAATACTCCACAAACTGTATAAATTCCAAAAACTTGCTACAGCAAAAAAGTCTTCTCGCGATTTTCACTTCACCTTCTCCCCATTTCACATTTGCCTCTTCTGCTTCACTGGAAATGATTAACGATTCCGATTCATCTTCCCTTGTTCGACTCAACATCGGTAAAATTCTCTACAATTCTTATATACTCTTTGCATACGGTTTCTTTGTTTTCACTCAACCATTGCTTTATGTGTGTTTTTCTCCAAGATCAATTCTGCATCTTTTACTTAGTTTAGCAAAAAGTCTGAATCTTTAATCGGTTCATTAATAAACAAGAAAAACCCAATTTTCCTTATAGCTTTTTAGCTTGGATTAATGGCTTAAGCCCTTTGATTGATCAGTTGAATTGGGTATTTGACTACCTCTGTCTTCTGTTTGATTACTGAGGAAAGATGGGAAAGTGATGTGTTTGTATGTGTACGTGAACTTACTGTATTTGCTTTTCTGGGTGTCACTTTTTTTTATGTTTTGTCTTTAGATGTTGAATAGTATGGAGTTAAAGTTTGCATCTGATTTGGTTTGAGTTAAATTAAAAGCTTTTACCTTAAACTAAACAAAATTATGTGGGCAGGAGGGAATAAGTTTTGTACTACAATTGATACGTTGACCCGGCGTGAGCCTGATTCCATGCTGGCAGCTATGTTTAGTGGTCGCCATAAGTTGTGTCAGGACCCTGAGAAGGTATAGTTATACTTATTCCTTTCCTTGGTTTCGACTCAGTATTTTGTGAAAATGTAGAGTTGTTAGGTTTTATATTCTGCATTTTGTCTGTCTTGCTAGAAAGGTAATCTTTTTTTTTTTGGTTGTGAATATGATTGCAGTAAAGTAATTTAGTGTCAAGTGGTGGAATGATTTTCCTACTGTATACTATCCTTAGAGAACATAATAGATGTCATTTGAGGTATGACTAGTATCTTAATCGGATTCATTTATATTTATATTCCTATTGTGAGGAGTGAGCAATGCATTAACTTGTTGGAGCAATGCAGTTATTATACTTTCAAATTGAGTAGTTGACAGGAAGGATCTTTGTTTGTCACCTAATGGTGTTTGAGTTTGGATATTGAATCATTTTTGTTGATCACATTATCTTCTTGTAGGGATATGTCTTTGTTGATAGGGATGGAAAGCATTTTCGGCATATTCTCAACTGGTTGAGGGATGGTGTTGTTCCCATATTGACAGATTCTGGATATTCAGAGCTCATAAGAGAGGCAGAATATTATCAGCTACTTGTAAGCCATAGATTCTTCTAGTAAACTTTTCCTCATTTTTCTGAGGGCTTTTTGACTATGTTTTTATGCTGAGTTCATTCAAAGACATGCTTGCAGCTGTGAAACACATGGTAAAGGCTTAAGCTGCATTAAATTTGCATGATATGATGTTAATGCCTTAATGTATCAGCTCTAGTGGTGTTGGGTGGTTTTCAGTAGTGGATTGGCCTATAATCAGGATTCAATACTCCTAATATGCACTTCAATATTTTGTTGCTCCAGCCTACAGCTTTTATGCTCTCAGTTTGTTGATTGGAAGTAATGGGGATATATATCCTGCCTAGCCCGGTGTCTTGTGGTTGTGGACAACAGGAATGTAAAATTGGAGAGGGGGGGTGATGAGGGATAGAAGAGTGAATCATGTTGTCATCTCTATGTAGTTTGCCATTGAGGCTTAATTTAATTGGGTTCAGCCCAAAATTGGTTCTCTCTAGCAGATGCATGCTGCTTAATTGTTTGTCTATATGTTTTAAAGGGCTTAATTAAGATGTGGTATTTTATTTTAGAGCAAGTGTTGTTTAATTTGTTGAAGCAAATACAATAATAAAAAACCAAACCCTCTGCTGCAGATCTTAAGTTTTGAAGCCTTGTTTTGATGAAAGGCCAGGCATGATTGAGTACTTGAAGCAGGGAGTACCGCCTTGAAAAGTACTAACATAAGACAGCCATATAAACTATTGCTTAGAAATTATGCACTAGTTCCATTAATGACTATTGCATGTTATAATGTCTTTGGTCCTTTTCTTTTAAAATTATGTAGTTGTTGATGCTCTCTTCTTCATTTATCAAAAATTAAACCACATAAACAATGATGTAATCTTCTCTCGATTTTACATGATTTTGTTTCTTGGTTTCGGCGATAACCATGTGAAATGTGACTCATGATGTTTCTAATCCTTATTGTTTGGGTCATTGACCTCTTGCTGACTTTTATTGAATAACAGCAAGAATTTTCATGTATATAATTTCAGGGACTAATAGAGGCAATTAGTTCTGTTTCAACTAAGAGGAAGGAAGATGAAGAGTCAGTCGCTGAATTGACGCGTACTGATATCATCAAGTGCATACAGTCTGAAAGAGTTAAATTCCGGGGTGTTAATCTTTCTGGTCTTGATCTTTCTAAATTGGTAATTATTTCTGATATCTAATTATTGAAAGAATATCATCCTAACATTTTATTGTTCTGCTAAGTAGATTCCTGCTAGAGGATATTAGTCGATTTCATATAATGTTTTGCATGTCTATTTGTGGTCCGTGTGGAGTCAATTTGGTCTAATGTTCTGCATGTCTGTGTTTGTGGCCCATGTGGAGAAGAAAATCTGTTTGTGAATCAATGCTTGCAGCTAGGAGTTTTCTCCTGTTCCCTGACCAGGGATGATTGCTTTGTTCCTTTTTCTTTTGGATGTCTTTCTTTCTTGTCATATGTTATAACTCCCAAACATGAAATTCAGTATAAGGAAACATATTTAATTCCTGTAGATATCGAAATTGCATTATTCTTTTTTATATTTCTATTTGTGCAGGATCTTTCATATGTGGATTTCAGCTTTGCCACTCTGAAAAATGTATTCTTCTCACGTGCAAATCTTCAGTGTGCAAAATTTCGGGTATGGTTCAATTTCTTACTGAAACATGCCATGGAATGTAAATGCTTTAATTAGATATTGTTAATGCACGGGTTACATGCAAACTGAACTATGTAATCACTTCTGCCTAGATGATAGATCCTATTTAACCTCTTGATTGTCACTACAGGATGTGGATGCTGAGAATTCTATTTTTCACAATGCAACTTTGCGTGAGTAAGATACTCGGCATGATTTTCCTTTTTGAACCATGTAGATTTTCTTGTGAACTGCGTTCTTAGTGGTTTTATTTTTTGCCTAGGGAAGGTGTGAATTTACAGGGGCAAATCTTCGTGGGGCCTTACTAGCTGGTTCTAATCTTCAGAGTGCAAATCTCCAAGGCAAAATTTACCATCTTTGTACAGTTAGTCGATTTCTTAATAATGCTACTGCTTATTGCTATGGTATGAAATTTTGACATCTTTATCAATTTGTATGTTGCAGATGCCTGTTTGATAGACTGTAGCTTTTGCGGGGCAGATCTTCGATCTGCACACTTACAGGTGATCATTAAATTCTATATATAATGCTCTGCAAATTCTGAGGAGGAAAGTACAACACCTTTTTTTAGAATAAATTCCCTAATTATATTCTTAGATTCATTGTTGTTTTTACTACAATGATGTCTTCTGGATCGAATGATCAAATAAACATATGATGTACTTCAAGAAACCATTAATTCTTCGTGATAAAGGACTAAGAATAAACCCATCATGTAGTATATGAGGAAGCAATTCAAGTTTGAGTTAACTTGCTAGTCAATGAAGGTAACCAATTTGATCCTTGTGAATGGTTGACTGGTGGTTATTATACATGTTGCATGGTAGTGCATGGGGAGTGAAACTATCCACACACATAACGTCTCAGAAAAGAATATTGTTCTTGATTTGGTGGTCTTTTCTATTATTTCTATGGTTTCGTGTTGCTCTACTAATTGGGCTTCTCTGCCTGAGCTTTTTGTGATATTGTAACTACTAATATGCTTTAATATCTGGAATTGTTAGAGTGCTGATCTTACTAATGCCAACTTAGAGGGAGCAAATCTAGAAGGAGCTAATTTGAAGGTAAACATATCCTTATGCATGGTGTTTATATATCCATTGCTTTGGTGAATATATTATTTTCAAGATTGCTTTGGTGAATATATTATTTTCAAGTAGGCAGCAGCCTAACGGGAAACACTAGCTTAATGTTTGCATTGCGTGTAGCTTAATTTGTTATGTGTTTTCATATATTTTTTTATTAACTTATAATTTAAAGAAAGAATGAATCCTGAAAACTTGATCAAACTTAACACTGGTAAAACAACTTGAATTGTTGCGGCCTGCATTTCTGTAATTTCTTTTCTAAGACCTAGCACATTCATGATTCGTTTGTTGTTATCAAACGTTCAGGGTGCAAAATTGAGCAATGCCAATCTGAAGGGTGCAAACCTTCAACGAGCTTATTTACGACATGTTAATCTTCGAGATACAGTAAGCAATTAGTTTTATTTCTACAGCTTATGTATGTCATGGTAATCTTAGTCTTAGAGATAAAACAAGTAATCAGTTTTACAGCATGCAAAATTTGTTTTGGATTAGTATGTTAGTTGTTCATCATTCTTTTGAGTTAGAATTTTCACATTTGTTATATTTCCAGATATCTCATTGGAAGTAACCATGTATTTTCTGTCTTTTATCAGCATTTGGAAGGTGCTAAGCTTGATGGTGCTAACTTGCTTGGAGCAATCAGGTGATGATTGAGCAAAGATGTATATATATATAAAGATGTATTGACGATTGGCATTTATTTATTAATGGGGGCAAGCATATGCCCTCTATGAAATTCTAAAACTTCATCATCATGTAATTAATGTCATTTTAAGATAAGGTTTTAATTTTATTCCCTATTGTTTCTGCAATTTACTTTATTTCATTTTCATCCCACTTTGAATTTGTATTATATGCTTTCTATATTTGAGGGAATTCAAATCTGGATCTTTTTTGGGTAACATAAGATGGAATCCCACTTTGAATTTGTATTATATATATGAATACATGTTTGGTACAATTGGAGGTACTACTCTTCTCTTGCATTCCATAAATCTCATCCCGTCTATAACAGGATTCGAATTAATGACTTCTTACAAGGAATCTCGAACTCTAATAACTAAAATGTCCCTTTAGGTACTCGATATTATGTGCAATTGTGCATATTTGAGTCTATAATTACCTTTTGTACCCCCCCCCCCCAAAAAAAAAAAAGATCATATAAGAAAGGATAAGATGTTATGGCCAAAAAAAGAAAGAAAAGAAAGAAAAGAAAGAAAGGATAAGATGTTGAGAAGGCATCCTTGATTGAGATTTGAGAATTTGGAAGAGGATTTGAATAAAACTGGGGTTGAATTGTTGAAGCAAGGTACATATGGCCATTACCGTACTCAGATTTGTGTGCCAAGTCAACTTTAATTAATTGGTTTCATGAGATTTTTGTGCATGTCATGTGGGTGAGAATTGAATTGAAAGGCTGCCCATTTCTACCCACGAACTCTACATTTAGATTTTCTTAGTTTCTATGAATTTGGTCCTGCAATGCATTGTTCCTTCATTATCATTGGATTCTAAAACCTCAAATTATCTGTGAATTTCTTCTCTAATTTTGCAACCATTCCTTTTTTTTTTTTTTCTTTCTTTATCGTTTCTTTTTCTCCTTTTGGTTTTTGGGTTGCCATTGACAAATATCTAGATCCCAACAATGGCCGGTGGGCGGGCGTTTACCAAGAAAGGAAATATATATACTCAAGGATAATATAAAGGTCGGTTGCATTACAATAGAAAAAATTTGAAGATAGGGTGGCCAATCATCAAAATCAAAATATAAGAAACTAATGCAAAAGTGAATTTACCATCCAACCCTATTATTTTCTGATCATGGAAATTCTTAATATTGCTTGTTAACAATAAATATCAAGGAATGATCCACTTTCACCATGACTGATTATATTACATCAAATCAAAATTTTTAGCCAACAAATGTTGCTTGTTAATAAGATATATTGTAACCTCTTACTAATGTTAGTAACAAACTAACAATTCTTTTTTTTTTTTAGGAAACAAACTAACAATTCTAACCATTAAAATTGCACCATATTCATACAACTTTAACATCTAGTCATAAATATAGTTTTAAGAAATAAGATTTGATAAGTTTTAAATGTATACTTAAACATTTAACTCAACTGAATAAAGGACCCTTAGAACTTTCCGTCTCATTTTAAGTTGTTCTTTATTAGAGTGGGGAGAAAAAGTCACTTTTTGAACTTTTCACTGCACCATTCTCTTTACATGCAACCTATCAGTAAGACCATTTGTCTAATGTGACTAGTAGCTTGGGTTTGCCTTTTTTTTTTTCTTTTTCTTTTTTTTTATTGAAGAAAATGTTGTGGTGACCAAGGGCGGAACCATGAAATTTTCTTTGGGGGGCCGACCGATGTATATATATACATCATATTTCAATCAGTCATGAATTGAATCGTCACCAACTTAATAAGTAATATATATATAATAGTATAAATAAAGTAATATAAGAAGAAAATACAATAAATAAAAACATAATTCTTGAATAGGTTGAAATAAATTGAAGAAAACTTGAATCAAGGGAGCTAACATCAAGGGGCCAAATTCAAAAAATTTAGGTAAATTAAAAAAAAAGGGCCAAATTCGAAAATAAAAAATATGGGGGGCCAAAACAAGATTTTTCCACTTTATTTGGTTGAAAAAATGTTGCTAGAGCCAAGTTTTTATTAGTCAAGGGGGACCATGACCCCTGCTGCCCCCGTTTAGTTCCGCCATTGCTGGTGACTAAAAGCTGCTTCTACTCCAATGGATCGAGAAGTATGTGGTTGTCAAAAAAGCCTAATCACACAAATTAACATCATTCAATCACGATCGATACATCCGTCTATGAAAATCTTTAATAATTTGTTTTAAAAACAAGTCATTGTAATAATTCCTTGTTATTACAATGATTCCCGATTTTGATGATATTATATAGATTTCATCTCTAGAACTTTAATATAAAAAGTTTCTCATTTTTTTCTTGAAAATAATTCCTATGAAGCTTAAGGCTTAAGTTTATCTATCTTGTTTGTTTTGGAAATATAAAATGTCAAAGTATACTAGTATTATCTAAATAAATCTAAAAGGCTAGTAGAATTTTTCGTTACTTCTCGAATTTTCCTTCCATAACTCAAATTGTATTATTGGGATGTGTATTGAATATAAATAATCTTCCTTATCATGATAAAATAAAATCCAAATTCAGTACGTAACAACTTGGGGAAAAAAAAATTTGCTTCACATAAAACAAAAGCCACTTGGTTCCAAAAATCCAAATGCTTTGCTAAAGGGAGACACATGGAAACAAAATAGGCTTTCCACTAAAATGTTCCCGGACACAGGATACCAATCCCCCAAAATTCTGTCGGCAAGCAACGAGGGACGCCCACGTGTCGTTACGCAAAGCTGAAAGAAGCGATTTCTTTTTCTTTCTTTATTATCAGCGGAGATAAGAAAGTTAAAGTCACAGCACAGTGGAGTAGGTATATATTCAAGGAACACGTGGGCCCATCAGGATGGATGAGTTATAATCTTGAGTGGGACCAAAGATGAAGAGAGCAGTTTATCATCAGCTGAAAATACGATGCAACGTGTCAGAGCCACGTGATTTACTGTCAATTTCCGTGGCATTAAAAAAGGTGTAAGACACTCGCATCACCCTCAATCTCAAGCCATGCCCATATCACCAAATGGCCATGCCTCTACCCACAAATTTGTTCTTTATTTCTCTTTTAGCTTTTTGTTATGTTACATAATAATTTTAGTTATTATTCAAATTGTTGATAATGAATATCAACTATGGTAGTATTAGTTTTAGAATGTTCCAAAAAAAAAAGACCCTACTCTTGTAACATAGTCTTTTTCACTTGAACACAAATTTTAATGAGATTATTACTCTATCTCTCATCTTTCCCTTATCTTAGAATCTTAGATGATTGAAAATTGATGGAAGGTTTCAAATTCGAATCTTTTACATTCTTTTAAATATATCATTTCATAATTTTTTATGTATAAAATAATAATGTAAATGCAAAATTTTAAAAAATAATACTATACTAGTATAGCTAAACATCATCTAATAATTCGTCTTTAATTCTTTGTTTTTCCAAATCGAGAGACTAATATAATAATGTATTAACACAGAAGTCAGAACATAGCTAAACTCCATCGTAGAATTACAGAACATAGAATTTGAGTTGATTTTCTTTCTTTTTTTTACTGGGTTGAATTTTGAGTTGGTTTTGTGTACTACTACGTCCTTTATTATGCAATCCCATTACCTTGAAATTTTATAAAATGGAAACTAATACACGGTTTGCCATCTTTACATACTAAATAAAATATTAGTCCACTTTATAAGGATTTCCTCTTTTGGAATAATAATAAAATACACCAACATGTACGTAAGAGATGAAAATACAAGTTCGATTCTTGTATTATTCCAAGAATATTATTCAACCTTACAACCTAATATCATTGTTTAAATAGAAGAAAATTAGGAAATTATAGTTGCTAAGAGGATTTTTCTTTTATATATGAAGGATAAAAGCAAAGAAATTATAGAAAGCAGTTAATGGTTCTAGACTAAACTACTTTCATGACATCGTAGTGGATTCGGTTTTCACTCTTTATATTTTTTATCTCATGTGTTAATTCTTTTTTTCCTTAAAATTTTTTTTTTTTAAATTAAAAAAAAGAGGTAAATAATTAAAATAAGAACCTTCGTCGATCCACATAAATATCATCCCACATATTAACGTCATAAATGTGGCTAACCACAACACGCCGCGTACACGTATGATGAGGGCATTAATGTAAATTCAATTTATCAACACGGATAATCTTAACATTTTCCTACTGCATAGCTGCCTATAAATAGGAACCAAACTCTCCACATTTCCTTCATCCCATCACATACAAAAGCAAGAAAACAGAATCACAGAAAACAGATTCAAACATTTCATCAGAAACAAAAATGTCAGGAATTATTCACAAAATTGAGGAAACCCTTCACATGGGAGGGCACAAGAAGGAAGAAGAGAAGCACAAGGGAGAGGGCCACCATGCCGGCGAGCAGTGCCATGGCGATCAGCACAAGGGAGAGCATGGCCACGGCGGAGAGCACAAGGAAGGCGGCGGGATGATGGACAAGATAAAGGACAAGATCCATGGTGAAGGCGGAGAGCACGGCCATGATGGGGAGAAAAAGAAGAAGAAGAAGGAGAAGAAGAAGCATGATGATGGCCATGAGAGCAGCAGCAGCAGTGATGATGACTAAACTATCCATCTTCTTCATCATCATCTCATTACCCTACCATATTATTGGTAAGTGTAATAACATACACTTCTTTTTTGTCACTCTCTTTTTTTCATGAAAGGGTATTTTCGTCATTTTACATATTAGACTATGAATGAATAGAAAATTGGTCAATTCTCTTTGATCATTCATTAATTTTTGATGAGGAATTTGTGGATCTATATGGAGATGGCGACTTTTGGGATTGATCATATCCGTGATCAACGGAGAGAGCAATTTAAGGATTAGTTAATTGATTTGTCTAATTAATGCTATTTATTACTATATATTTTTAAGGGTGAAAAGAAAATAGTAATACTAAGATTTTCTTTCCCATTTTTTATTTTAATTTGTATATATTAATGTTATAGTGGTATTTTGTTTCTAAGGAATGT
>AWUE01019999.1:0-15433 GCA_001974825.2 Corchorus olitorius | reverse complement strand
AGGTAGATGAGCTGGATAAACTTCAAGATCGTGCCGCATTAGCTTTATGCAATCTAGAGAAGATTTTTCCTCCTAGCTTTTTCACTATAATGGTGCATTTGGTTATTCACTTGCCATTACAAGCAAAACTTGGTGGACCGGTTTTTGCTCGGTGGATGTATCCGATCGAAAGGTACTCTATTTAATTAACCACGACAAGCTTTCACTTGATATTTTTTACTTTCCATTAAATGGAAAAAGTAATTAATACTCGTATTTTGTTAGGTTCTTGGGTAAGTTAGGGTCATACGTGTTAAATAAACGGTTTCCGGAAGGGTCCATTGCCGAAGGTTACTTGGCCGAGGAATGTATGACGTTCTGTTCGAGATATCTAGAAGGTATCGAAACTCGATTTAACAGAACATCAAGAAATCCTGGCTGTCCGGAAAATGATGGTGGCGTGCCTTGGTATTTGAAAGTGGCGGTGAATCGCGTGGCGGTGTGAATTATGTCAAGTTAGATCAAAAATACGTTGAACCAAGCTCATAGATACGTGCTTTTCCATCATGATGCAGTTGAGCCATTCCGAAGGTTAGTATAAACATACATGATTGGACAAACGTTCACTTGTAACATCTCCCTATTGATTAGGTTTCTTTGTGATTCTAGAGAGTATAAAAGAGAGTTGCTCATTAATGCCCGTTCTCGACGACATAACCAACATGATGTTGAGAAGTTATTTACAGAGACTTTTCATGAATGGTTAAGGGATAAGGTAAGTTATACAAGTAATCATATCTTAATCTTTGAATTAACATCACTTGCAATGGGTTGTTTCAAAGAAACTCACATACATATGATGTTTAGGTTTTAGGTGGCCTTCGCGTTTCTGAGGAAGTTGGAAATCTAGCTCAAGGTCCAAAGGACACGGTGAAAAGATACAATACTTATTGCATCAATGGATACCGATTTAAAGTCCGAGAGCTTGATAGTGGGAGAACTCAAAATTCCGGAGTAGTTGTCAACTCCTCAATGACAAGTTATGCTAGCTCTAGAGATATGAACCCTGTCGAAGGAAACATTGACT
This sequence comes from Corchorus olitorius, assembly GCA_001974825.2. Classification (NCBI taxonomy): domain Eukaryota; kingdom Viridiplantae; phylum Streptophyta; class Magnoliopsida; order Malvales; family Malvaceae; genus Corchorus; species Corchorus olitorius. The sequence goes on along the minus strand of AWUE01019999.1, from coordinate 14,367 downwards.
ACTATGGGGTCCTTAATGATATCATTGAAGTAGATTATTTTTCCAAGTGTAGGGTTGTCATGTTTCGATGTGATTGGGCTGATGTGAATAGTTCTAGAGGTGTTAGGAAAGATGAATTTGGGTTTACCCTAGTCAATTTTGATCGCCTAATTCATACTGGTGAACATGTGGTTGATGATCCTTACGTTTTCTCTTCTCAAGTGAAGCAAGTTTTTTACTCGGAAGATCCTAAACAACGGGGTTGGCATGTTGTTGTTCCCCATACACCTAGGGATAATTTTGACATGGAGGGGATTCCTCGGATGATTTTGAACAACGAACGGATTTTTTTCCATCCAATATAATGGTTGATGAATCTGATATACAATGGGTTCGAGATGATTTTGACATAGATGAATAATGTCTTATGGTTGGTTTATTTGATGCTTCAAACAAATGATGCTGCAGCCTGTTAATATGGTGATTATTATTATACAAATGATTGTTTTGTTTGCTGCATTTAATGTTTTCAATTAGTTTTTTAACTTAAATTTGTTGCTTATTGAAAGAATTTCAACTAATTTAGTATTGTTTTCTAATATGCAGCAGAAGTTAGACATGAATAGAAAAGCCTTGAAGGAAAGGAATGCCAAAATCTCCATTTCCAAAGGAACAAGTAAGCGTAAGAGACATGATCAGTCTGCTGTTGGTGGGAGTTCGCAGACAAATTCAGCTGCTAATAACGGGAATTCCGAGCACGGTTCGACCGGTTCGATGCAGCTTCCGCATCCTCTTCCTAGTGGTCCAATCGAGGTCAGGGCTGCATCAACTCCACTATCACAGAATCAAAGTCCTTCCCCAAGTCATGCAGCAATTCTCCCTGCCGTTTTTCATCCTCCAAACTCTAATCCGACTAGTCCAGCAGTCCAAACAGCCAATTCCTCTCCTATTGGCCTAGATGCACATCATGCAGAGGGTGATCTAGGTAATATTCCCAGCCTATGACCAGTGAAGGGGCCCCAGATCTTGGTGATCATGATGCTGTCAAAGGTGTGATACTCCATTTATCACATAAACTAAATTTAACTTATTATTTCCAATATGTTTAGAAACTAACTAATCATGTCTATTTTTAATGATAGTTGATGTCAATGGGGAAATGAGACTAGCAAAGATTACTCTAGGGAAACTGTGGAATGAAATTCCCCCTAATAGAGTAGTTGTGGAGGGCAATGAATTTGGCCAGCCAGTTGGAAATGAAGCGAAACTCCTCGGGGGATATTTAGGCAAACTGTCTCGGCAGTATACCACTCTTCCAGTCATCCCAGATTCATGGCATAAGGTCCCAATGGATAGAAAAATGGCAGCCATGGATCTTGTTAAGGTATTTAACTTACTTAAATCGTGATTAGATTCTTAAAGTAGACTATGAGAGTCTTGTTTGAAGAGGATAACAAAACAATATGTTTTTCATTTTGCAGCTGCGATTTTTGCTTGAAATACCAGAATCCATTGTCTTAGCTAATTTGGGAAAAAAGTGGAGGGACTTCAAACATGATTTGAAGAAGTTATGCTTTGTAAGAGGAGAAACTATGGATGAGACAATCGAGAAAAAACCTGAGGATATGCCCTTATGTTTGTATAAACCGCTAGCTGAATTTTGGCACTCGACAAAAGGATTGGTACAGCTTAATGGTTTCCAATTTCAGAGAATTTTGTGTTGTGGTTTAAATTTGTTTTGCTACATTAACACAAGGTATTCTGTTTACAGAAAAAGGAGAAAATAGGAATCCATTCAAGAAAGCGTCAAAAATGGGGACATTGTTCGGGTTCCAAAAGCTTTGCGAGAGTAAGAGGAGAACTGGTAAGTAAAAATTGTTCCTGTTTTGTAAGTTGCTGCAAACTATTTCTGTTTTGTAAGTTGCTGCAACAAATGTTTGTTTTGTTATAATCTGCAAACTTGTTTTTTTTTTGTATGTTGCTGCAAACTGTGTTTGTTATGTTACACTGCAAACTGTTTTGTTTTGTAAGTTGCTGCAAACTGTGTTTGTACATTGTCTGCAAACTGCAAACTGTTTCTACAAACTGTTTCTGTTTCAGTTTCTATTTGGTGGGTAAAGCACTGCTAAAATAATAGAAAAGAAAAGGGAATGGTATATGCTATGTTATAAACGGTTTCTGCAAACTGTTTGTCTCTGTTTCTGTTTATGTCCTAAACTGTTGGAACTTGCTAATGCACTTATATATATAATTGGTTCAATTGAGTTGTTTTCTTTTTTCTTCTACAACATAGATACAGAAGAAACAAGATGCTGGACGAATTGCCATGTACATTAAGACTCATACCAGAAAAAATGGACAGCCACTAAACAGCGAGACCAAAACTGTAATGGTGAGATTTTCCAGTTTTACATGATAATTTGTTTATTGAACCTTTAATGATGCATGCATTATGTCTTGGAATGTAACATACAGATTGTTTTTGTTAAATATAGGACGAGGCTAAGCAGTTGAAGGACGCAGCCTCTGTCGAAGGACAAAATTTGGATCAAAATGAACTTGAATCCAGAATCATGGTTGAAGTGTGTGGACCTGAAAGATATGGACGAATGAGAGGGCATGGATTGGGACCAACACCAACGTCTGTCTTTAGATGTCGTGCTAGTCTTTTTACTTATTCAAAAGGCGGAAGATCATCGGAGGTTCAGCAACTCAGGGAAGAAATTCAGGTTAGGATTTAAAGTTGTTTTAAGGCATTTTTATGCAGCTGCTGTTTTTTGAAATTGGAGTCACGTTTGAGTCAGGTATATTATTTATACAGATATATTATTTAACCCAACTAATTATGTTTAAATGCAATAACTCCTACTCATAAGTACTATTAAATAGTGTGTTTGACTCGAAATGCCAGTTTAAGCTAACAAAAAACAATTTGATATTGCTTACTATATTTTATACATTGTCCTCTTTGAAATGCTGTTTTGCTGGTGAAATGGGAAGTCTCAAAAACATTGAGGAATTAATGCAATAAACTGAAACAAAGTATATTGTTTCTATACTACTGCTTGATTTCTATGCAGTGAATTAATGGCAAGTCTTTATCTACTTTCAAGTAATTGGCTCTAGTTGTAAGCTATACTGTTTAATTTGTTTTTGTTTTTGTAGCTTGGGTTTGGGTTTAAGAGTTTTCGTTTCTGCTATCAATTCTCTTTCCACGATGATTTGGAACCCACACGAAACTGCTTTTGAATGGACTAGCCAACAATGTGATCTGCTTATTGAGCTATATATTTTCTATCCAACTAAATTTTCCCTTGCAATTTCAGCAAAAGGAATTAGAAAGGGAACAAGAGCTAGCCAAGATTGCAGAAGAAAGAGAGCAGGAGCTGGCTCGCCTTGAAGAACAGAGACAAAACGAGCTGGCTGAAATAAATGCTCGAATGGATGCCGAGAGAAGAGAGAATGCTCGAACCAAATCCAGACTTGATACTCTCATGCGATTGGTTGCTGCAAAATTCCCAGATGTTGTTCTCGATGATCCATCTGAATCCCATCAGCAGGTACAGTAACGTATGCAAAGCTGTTTATCATTGCATGTGCTTCTAATTTTTGGATACATAACAATGTGTTTCTAATTAAATGCTATAATTTATATACTTTTTTAGTAGGGCTCTCAAAATTGGACAGCAAGTCGAACTGGCAGTGGCAATGGGGGTAATCTTTTTGTGAATACATCAATTTCCAGTGCACAATCACACTGTGGTACAAAGTTAGATAATTTTTGATTTTTTTGATTCCTTTATTTCATTTGTGTGGTTGATGTATCAATGGAACAATAGCTACATTTAGAACACTACATTAAATGTGTAAAACCTTATGGTGATGTTAATACTCCAATTGGAGTGTAATTGCAATTGTGTAAAACGTATAGTTCATTTCGTTTACAATATTTAGAGTATTTATAAAATGATGCAATGAATTTGAGTATCTAAATTTTTTATATGTTATATTCATATCAGATCAATTCCAGGTTTGAAAAGAAAATTTTCACCCTAAAAAAAAAAAAAAAATCCAAAACTCAATTGTGGCGGCGTTTTTAACAACTGAAACGCCATTGTATTACGGCGCACAATAAAGGAAAACGCCTTCGTTTAGAGGCGTTTCTGCTACAAATAGCGCCCCAATATAGCGGCGTTTACAATCTACTAACGCCCCTGTATTCCGGCGTTCCCTTCCATAAACGCCCCTATATGCCGGCGTTCCACTTGTACAAAACGCCCCTATATGCCAGCGTTTATAAACTTTAAACGCCGCTATATTGTGGCGTTTTGCATACGAAACGCCGGCATAGGTCAATTTCATTTGCGGATACGAATTTGTATCAGGGCGTTTGTGAAACGCCGTAGTAGCCCAAAAAAACGTCGTCAGCTGTAGCGGCGTGTATATTAAAAAACGTCGGTACATATTACGACGGCCATTTTAGCGGCATTTGGAGCGACGTTCTATACAAACGCCGGGATAGTGTATAACGGCGTTTATAAGCGCCGTCATAAGGACAAATAAACGCCGTTATTATGCTGTTTTGTGGTAGTGATTGTCGAAATTGATGGAATTAGCTATGGAGGAGTGGTGAGATTCCAACAAGAAATATACCATGATGATCCTTGACTTCAGTAGATCATTTTGGTAAAATCTCACCTAAATTCGACTCAGTATGGAAAACTTCTTCACGGTTTTCAATTAATGACATTTTTAGGTGAGAAGCCAATTTCACCATGAAGAACATGTCGATTTCGACTAGAACTTTTCCAGATGTCATATTGGGTTAATCGAATCATGTTGGTGGAATTTGGGCTTAATCCGACTTCGTTTGTAACTTTTCCACGGTTTTCAATTAAGGACACATACTCGGAAAATGTCAAATTCAAGCATGACATGGCATCATATGCATGAAGCCATGTTAGTAATGTCATATTAAGATTAAAGGCTAGTCAATTTCGTGCCCTGCCTTATTCGACCATTTTTTGTAACTTTTGCAAGTCTTTCAATTAAGGACAAGTGGTTTTTCCACCCCGGTTTAAGCCATATTCTTGATTGATCTTTATTATTTTCGAACCATGGGCTAATATTGGTCAAGTTATGCTTATTTTCATGGCTCAATGGTTCATGGTCAAAGTCAGGTATGTTTTAGCTATTTCGCCGTCAGATCAGGTACATGGCGCAGCATGAAGGAAAGCCGGGTCATACACAATTGCGCCAGTCAGCATAGATTTTAGGAAGTTGTACGATAATCAGCACTCAGAGTAGTCTTGAATGATGGTTGGCGTCAGAAAGCTTGTTGAATATCTCAATAATTTCCTGGAAGTTTCCTGGATCGTTGGAGAAGGAAGTTAAGCAAGATGTCATGGTCGAATTAAAGCAATATACTTGTTGACTAAGTAGAGACAAGACCGTCGGCCTCATACATCAAGCCCAGGCCGCCCCCTATAAATAGGGACCTCCTCCACCAGTTTTCAACACGCTTCCACAGTTACAAACTTGCACCGTGCAAAATCTCAAGCTCCGTGCTTTTTATTCAAACTTTTTGCAGCAACCCTGCAATTTTTCATCGAGTTCTTACTCGTTATTCAATATTTCTCTTTTCAATCTCGTCTCAGGATGTTAAATTAACTCTCTGCGAGTTTTCCTCTCTTCCAATCTTGTCTCCGGACGTTAAAACATTTGTTACATATTTTTCTCATATGAATAACAATCAGTTGTTATTTCTCTCTTTTTCCTGCAAATTAAACCTTTTAAACATTTACTTTTTGAGAATCGAATCTGGGATCGATGATTTAAATGCTCTGGTGTGACTTTGATCCAGTTCCCGCAATTCACTCGCTCTAATTTATTTTCCGCTGCAACGCGCACCAACATCATGTTTTTACAATTTTTTGTCATTTTCGGCAAAATGACTGACACACCTTGTATTGCTATTTAGTTTTTATCGCGAAAACTTTTGAAAAGATTTTTGGCACAACAAGTTTCTTACTGGAGTCTTACTAGAGGAGGCCCATCATCATTTTCCATTTTATTATTTCTTCTTTTAAAGTATAAAAGATGATATGTTACATAATAGGAAGTTAATTACGATATTATATGATGTTTATATTACTTATGTAAATTAAATAATTTTCAATTTCATGAAAGAAAACAATTACTCCTATTGGAATTGGTGAACGTTATTATCTTGTTTGTACTATGCTTCATTTGGCATTATGACAAAAAAGAAGAGAAAAAAAAAACTTCTTTTGGCATTGATGAATACTATTAAACAAAAATGGAGCTCATAGTTTTATGTATATAGTGTACTGATATATAATTATTTATTGTCCATTTAGCATTTTGCGAAACATATTTATCAATAAAAGTTGAATTAGTTCTCATTCTCGTTTTTAGTTATACTTTTTTAATTATTTAAAAATAAATTGAAGAGATCTAAGAGGGGGAGTGAGTGAACATGTCAAATCGCTGCATCTGTTTATGTCGCTTGACTTGGCAAAACAAAGCATATTCCTTTTGGTAGATATGAAGAGCAAAGATTGTAAACATCGAATGAGAGAAATTATCTTTTATATATATATATATAATCTTACTTTTTGTAATTTACAATATTTGTAGAATTATTAGTAACATTTGAGTGTCATTTCTTATGAAAAACTTTGTTATAGGGGACCCTTCTTTGTCCTCACGAAACCTAACTTACAATACAAAATCCAAATATTCCCATTTCAATTCCTTTTTTACAAGAAAGTTTGTTTGTATTTTTTTTGGTATATACATATATACTATTAAATATTAATTAAATGAAAAATATGCATTCAACAATAGATATCATTTAAAATTATACTTTTTCTAGTTTGGGGTTGGAAATGTTAATTGATAAAAGATATATATTGGCATTTTAAAAGAAATTTGTTCTTAAACATAAAGTTATAGAAGCTGTGTAATTCATAAGATATTGGGAAGATGTTCCTTCCATTATCGGGCTAATATTATAGCTCAATTAAGGTTGAAAGTAATTACGATATATATATGTGGGTATATACCATACACTATAATATAGAGGGGAATTACTAATTACCAAGTATATTTACTTTGAGATTATCCTATATAAGGGATTTCCATGGTAAATACAGTCACATGTACGTCCTCATTTGTATCTTCTAGTAATTCACAAGTTAACAATAATTATTTCAAAGCTATAACCTAAAAAATAGAAATTCCAAATACATATGTAGCTATTTCTACGATGGCATTTGTATCTTAAATCTTTCTTCTTCTTCTTTCAGTATATAAATTCTTTTACATCCAACGCCAGAATTCAGGCCACGTCTCAGTCTTGACCAATTATCCTGGAAATTAAGATCATTCTTATATCTTGTTCCTTTATATTTGTTATCACGGTTTTACAACAAATATATATATTAACCAAGCAATAAACATTTTCTTAGTATTATATTTCCGATCTATTTATATTTAGAAACAGTAGAAGAATGGATTTTGTAGTCATAGTCATGGAAATATGGCCTGTTAGGTATTTGGGATAGGCTTCTAGCTAGTGATGAAGCTTGGATTGGAGATGGAATTTCATCGATTTTAATTAGTCTCCTTTTTCTTTTCTTAGAAACAAAAATCATGGCATAGGTTTCCTTGTTTATATTAAAAACGTAGCTATCTTGTTATAGCTCACAGGTAAGGGAAACAACTTCAGAATGGATTGGACTCCATTGATGAGATGACACTTCATCTAAAGTCTACCATAAAATTGGACCACTATCTAATTAACAGCCCCAAATATATATAATCCAAGCCCAATTTAACTTACTATATCTATATACTTCTACCAAAATCATTAATATGGTTATGGTATAAGAAAATAAAGTTACTTTTCTTAAAAAAAATTTACTTTGGAGCGGTATTAAGACCACTTTATTTAACTACAAGCCGAGGCCTAGCTACACAAAAAATGTCTTTCATAATCAACTGATGCAAAGTGCTTGGTGAATTGGCAAGAACTGCCACACCAAAGGATCCTCGTTGGAGCCATGCAACAATAATATCAACTTTCCTATGGGGGATTCGAAGCTGTGCCATATGATTTCGAAACCCACTGATGCTATAGCAACTATGCGGAATAGAGCATCATCATTCATCAGGCCATAAAAACCCTCTCTTCATACACAATCTGATTTAGCCAACGGTAGATTTGCCCATAAGCAAAAGCAAAAGAAAACAGGCCATGGAAAGAGGAAAGGGAAGAGGGTGCGCGACTTGAAATTCACACCCTTACATGACTTCCTTATACTTTCTCGGACACCAAGTCAAAATGAAGAAATCTCAAATCCGATATTCTTTTGGTTAGTGGCGTCTTCAACAGAGGATACAAACTAATTAACACATGTACATCTTAATATTTGGCCATTGTTTTTAAATTGATCTAAATTGAAATGATTTGATCAATCTTGTTAGCATATATATGTACAGTCCTAATTTGGCCATTGTTTTAATAACTTGATCTAAAATAGAAATGATTTGATCAATCTTGTTAGAAGCTCCCTATATATTAGTAGCTTTGTATGTTCTAATACCCCCTTTGCTATATTGTAGGAAATGGTCATACTATATATGTTCTACTATAAGAAAGCAAACTTGACTCATTCTAAAGGCATTTTACTATTTAATTTGTCACTATAGTTGGCCAAGTAAATGATAGTGCCATTAAGGCTTAATTAGCAAATTTGCAACCCCCTAAACCCCACATAGTACTTTGGTAAGTACAAAATGGAAATGTACTTTTATGTTAGTATTATTTTTTTTATGACCTGAGTATTTTTTTTTTTTGAGGTAAACATTATTTTATTTGCTTATATTGCCCATAGTAAACACATTTGTGACAATCACACTTTAACAAATTAAATAAAGATTTAGATAGGGATACTTTTGTCGATCGGCCTTAATTTTGGAGCAATGCCATTAGTTTGCCTTGATAATTCACAAAATAATTAAGAAAATGTGAAATAGTTAATGGGATTATGGAATATCACCTTTGCATCTTTGTTTTTCCATTTATGCCTATACATATAGCAATATTTTAGGTAATTAATGAGTTTTTCAATGATTTTTGCTAAATTAAGGAGCTTTTTTTTGTCACATTTATAATTTCCAATTCATTAATTCATTTTTTATAATTGATTTTTTTTAGGAAATTATTTATAAGTGATTTAATGTTTATCACTTCTAAATCCCAAGATTTATTCTTCAAATAAACCAAAAAAAAACAAATTAAGGAGCTGTACCATGATGCACGCATGAATAAGAAAGTTGGAGAACGGCTTTATTTGGAATTTACAAATGCTTTGACTTTAATTTTTCTTCTATTGCAAGCAATTATACAAAAGTATTTTTTGTTTAGATAAATGTATACTTTATGTGCAACCCCTATACGATATGACATTAACAATTACTGATGAAATCAGTCAATAGTGTATTTACTGCAAGATTTAAAGTCAACAGTTTGTTTCCAGCGGGATCCAAGATTGAAGCCACAAATCGTGTTATTATTTACCGAAAATCATGTTACCGTGTAAATTGATTCATATCGTGTACATTTATTAACTTGCCAAATATAGCCTTACCGCAGGAACCATAACCTTACCGCAGGATGTATATATATGTAATCTATCTTTTCTGTTAATGAATCAATTTGTTCTATTCCAACCAATTTCTTTTCCGATTATCAAATTCTTCATGGTATCAGAGCTTAAATCCTGGTACCCACCCTACTAAAATCATGTTGAAGAGCACCGACGAGAAGGAAGATTTGGAAGAAATTACTTCCGCCGGAAGCCAGTCGACTGAGATAGACGTTATGTCTCCATTCTATTTACATGCCTCCGACAACCCGGGGCAAATCTATGTTAGTGATCTCCTTCATGATGGGAATTATGGGGAGTGGGTGAACAATATGAGCAATGCGTTGTTCGCCAAAACAAGATCGGTTTCGTAGACGGCACGATTCTGAGGCCAGGAGTGGATTCACCAAACTTGCAGCACTGGATGCGGTGCAATGCTATGGTGAAAGGATGGCTAAAGAGTGCTATGGGTAAAGATGTTAGAGGAAGCGTGAGATACGCTAACACTGCCAGAGAAATCTGGGTTGATTTGGAAGAAAGATTCGGCAAAGGGAGTGATCCAAGGGCCTATGAGATCAGGCGAGCGGTTACACTTTTGCGGAAGGAGAAGATGTCAGTATTTTCTTATTACACAAAACTGAAGGGCTTATGGGATGAGGTGCAGTCAATTTTTTGGGGTTACCGGCAGCTCCGGCAGCGGCCGGAAGTGGGTATATTCCGCCGGATGTCTTGACTTCTCAAATTCTTCCAGTGATTAAGAGCTCAGCGCAGTATGGTGGTGATATGCTTTGGTCTAAGTTCTTCGATGATCAGAATGGTTACAGTACCTCCATTGGGAGTAGCGTTTGAAGAACTTTTCTTGGTGTCTACGTAGACTAGACGTAAAACTATCAAATCTCAATTTAGTAATAAATAAATAATTGAGATAATACTACTATGAATAAGAACTGAAGTAAAATAATACGACTATTTGATGTAATAATCGAGAGACATATTCTCTGATCAGAATTAGTTTCATTTCAGTTGAAGTACAGTAAAACTTCTATAAATTAATGATGTTGAGACCATGAAAATTTATTAATTTAGAGAGTTATTAATTAGTTGATAAATGAATAAAATATTAATTTAAAGAGTTTTTTTTATTCCTTAATATAAATTTGATTATATAAATAAATATAACTAATATACATAAATATGTATTCATTGTTGTAAGTATTCAAACAATTGATTAATTAAATAAAATTTAATACTAGTCATGTTCATTGTACTAGTTATAAATGAAATTATGTTCATTACACTTACAATACACATTCAACGTTCATATATACAAATTTAATACATGTTCATTGATTATACAAATATAAATATAGTATATACATGCATATATGTATTAATTTTTCATATTGTTTTTAGTGTTCAAACTATTGACTATAAGTGTGACACTATGAACAAATTAGCATTGTTTGGTATATTTGTGTCATTAAATTAAGTTGGGAAATTGCAAAGGAACAAATGCTATAATGGGAGAGTCTAATTCAAACAAAATGAGAAGTTAAAAAGGAGGTTGAATTGAAAGAGGTTGCAATTTAGAGGATCTTAATGCTATAATGATTTTTTTGGGGATTTAATGAAGGAATCCAATTATTTATAAATAGTAGAATATGAGAATATTATGTAGAAAATAAGAAGGCATAGAATAAAGTTGATAAATTAACGAATCTATTGAATTATAATTATTATTGATTTTTAGTGGAAGTTGATTGAAATAGAAAGGAAAGGATTAAATTGAAGTAGAAAATAAGGAGGAGGAGTATGTTAGGAATAATACTCAACCACAAAAATTAAAAAAAAATGAAATAATATGCGGCACCCATAAGTTCCGCACCTCACCTCACTCCCACCATATCATCTTTTCATTTCTTCTTCTCTCTCTCTCAAAAACTCCATGAAAGCTCCAATCAAGCTTTCTCTCTCTAATCTTTCTATAACCTATTGAAGACAAATTCTACATGCAAATACAACTTTCTAATCCTTGTGATCTATGCTAAAATACCCACATGCACATTTATGGAGATGATGAAGAATTGGAAAGAATTTATATGTTGATGATTTGAGTGTTTGGTGAAAAAGGAAACAAGGTGATGAGCAAAGTTTTCTTTTGATGAATTTTAGCTCTATTTAAGTATTTGAGTATATTTCTAAGCATATTTGAATATGTTCTTGTTAGGATTCTTGGGTTTAAATACTTTTGATGTCATGACAATTGGTATTTTTGAACTTACTTGGAAAATAGGAGAGCTTGGTAAGTTATTTGGAATATGAATTAATACTATGTGCATTTATATGATAAATTTTGTGGTTAGATGAGACAAGATTCATGGTTGGTGCATTTGATGGAGATATATTATTGGTTTTGTTGAGAGGAAATCCAATCTAGTGCCTGTTTGGTCTAGCTTAAAGCTCTTCTGAAAAAGTGTTTCTGGAAAAAGCTTCAATTTAGAGCTTCTGGCTTTTGGTTCAAAAACAACTAAAAAGCACTTCTGGAAAGCACTTCTGGATTTTCCGTTTGGCCCAGCTTAAGCTTTTTTCAGTAGATAAGCTGTTAAATAAGCTGGGCCAAACGGACCCCTAATCTAATTAGAGTGGCAAGTTACCTTCATGATTAAATATAATCATGATGTTATACTAGTATGAGATTTGAATTGAATTTTAGCTTATGTGGCTTTATGAGTTAAGTTGGGTATATTGATATTGTATTTAATTATAAAATAATGGTTATGGTGTTTATAATAATGGTTATGGTGTTTATGATAATGTATGTGGCATGGAAATATTTTCTCTATAGATGGAATATAATTGGAAGAAGAAAATAAGTTATTGAGTTTAGTACTTTTGGTTTAATATAGTAATACTTGAGAATATGATTACACATTTGATTGTTGGATCCTTGAATTGGTAATTGGTGTTGAGATAGTCATTGGAAAACTAAGTATTGTTAACTGGACATGAACTTGGGCATAGTTAAAAATATGGTTGAATCAAGGAACTGCCACAAGAATATTTATTAAGGTTTTGGTAAACTAAATTTGAGGAAATATTGATATTTATGTATGGAGATTTATAGTTTTGGACTCAATATTTGAGAAGATGTTGAAAGATGAGATGTGGTTGTATCAAGTGTGGGAATAAGATGATAATAGTAATTTTTAGATGATGGATTAGTTATTATTTAATTATGAAAAGTGTGGTTAAGGACATCAATTTGAAATCTATGTCATGATAATTTAAGTTGAAATTTGTTATTGAAATTGATGATTGGTGGATAATGTTATGAAAGAGAAATTGATGGCCTAGTTGGCATTGATATTTGGTCCAATGAGAGCTTAATAAGAATAATTGTTGATTTGTTTTAAGATGTTTATTTGGTCGGAATAGGATTAGGACTTGCATTTACATTCTTTTAGTGAATTCATATGTCTTATATACGAACACTTCATTTAGAAAAAATGTGTGTTGTCTCTATTAGGAGGAATAACATTGTCGCAACGCACGGGTCCGAGGGGACCCACGGCCCACGACTTTAAAGGGGAAACTACTGGAGATCTATCTATGGATGAGAGTCGCCACTAATCTTTTTTATGGTGTGATTAGCCACCTTTCAGATTATTAAGTTTAATATTAACCTAAGCTTGGCAAAAGTAACACTAAACCTAATAAACGGTCTTCTAACCAGAGTTCTAAAGGTTCGGGAATCGGGTAAGCGTGGGGAAGGATTAGCACCCCCACGACGCCCGTCAGAATGATGGCACTGACTAGTCTAGGATTAACTGTTAGTTTCTATGGTTGGTTGTTTCTATTCTTAATGCTTAAGTCTATTCATGCCAAATCTTAAGATTCTTAATGACTCTTAGTTATGTTAACCCATTGTCTCACTATGGATTGCTAACTTGATTACTCCGAATTAAGCCAATTTTACTTATTATTACTTTTTACTTTTTAGCTTAATTAACTTTACTACTGATTACTCTTGCTTTTACTTCTTTTAGCTTAGTTACTCTAATCTTTTGATTACTCTTTCTTTTACTTCTGATTACTCTTTCTTCTGATTACTCTTTCTTTTGCTTTTGATTACTCTTCCTTTTACTCTGATTACTCTTTCTTCTGCTTTTGATTACTCTTCCTTTTACTCATGATTACTCTTTCTTTTACTTCTGATTACTCTTTCTTTTACTGCTTAGCTTGATTACCCAGAATCAAACTGTTTTCTTCTTCTCTTGCTCTTTAGTTTAATTACCCAGAATTAAACTCTTTTCTTCTTCTTTAACTTTTTAGTTTAATTACCCAGAATTAAACTAGCCTCTGTGTACTTCTTCTTTTACTCTTTAGTTTAATCACCAAGAATTAAACTGTTTTCTTCTTCTCTTGCTCTTTAGTTTAATTACCTCGAATTAAACTCTTTTCTTCTTCTCTTACTTTTTAGTTTAATTATCCAGAATTAAACTAGCCTCTGTTTACTTCTTCTTTTACTTTTTAGTTTAATTACCCATAATTAAATTGTTTTCTTCTTCTCATGCTCTTTAGTTTAATTACCCAGAATTAAACTCTTTCCTTCTTCTCTTACTTTTAGTTTAATTACCCAGAATTAAACTAACCTCTGTTTACTTCTTCTTTTACTCTTTAGTTTAATTACCCAGAATTAAACTGTTTCTTCTTT